>JBDJHY011018096.1:0-14323 GCA_039654485.1 Withania somnifera
ATTTGCTCATGATTTCCTGAAAAGATGCTAATCACGTAGGTTAGTCGTAATTCCTTACATTCAACACAAAAACATTATATATTACACAATTATTCTCAAAACAAGGTAGATTAGTGCAAGTTATATGGCTTATAGGCAGGCAAATCAGCCTATGATCAATTGGTGCTTTCCGATATCATATAACTTCCTGAGGTGTCCAATGTCATTTTAGGTTACCTAGTGGCTTAGTTGGATTTTTTTGGTTTTGGTTCTTATTTTTGCAAAGCGTGTTTTTCTTCAAAAAACTTTGGTTGGTCGTTTTGATGATTCCATTGGGTCATGAATGTCATTTTCGTGCTAGTACTATATTTAGATATTTTAAATTGGTCTCGAAATTCTCGTTCTAGGCCCCTTAGAGTATTACCTTTTAGATGTTAGGAGTTGTAGGCAGAGATGGCACTGATGAGGGTTTTATAAACCCACCAACTAGGGGTTTTCCCTTGAGGAGTCACCCTAATGGACAAGGGTCTGTCCAAGTGATGGTTGCCTTTGGGTCTAACATTTTTTCTTGTGATTCTTTTTCCACCACAATGATATCTCCTCAACATATTTTTCTTGTCCCTTGTAAAAACAAGTATAGGAGGCCATGGTTGCCCCACCAAGCCTTTTATCTGTCTCATCGGGCTCCCACCAGCGGCCTTAGGGTCCTCCCTGACGGCCTCCATGTGGTTGGGAGCCTCTATGAATATTTATTTATTCTTCGTTTATTCATTTACTTCTATAATTTCCTCTATTGAAGAGGTAAACCCTCTTTGGTAAGCATTATTGATCTTCTCTTTTTGTTTATTCAAGCTAATTATTGTGTTTTCCTCTTTTTTAATTCAGGTGAAAAATGCTTATTTTCACAGGATTTTTGAGCTTTATTTCTCCTTCATAATTCATCATTTTGAGCTAAATTTGGTACCACATTCTCCTTAAGATTGGCTCTATGCGCTAGTTCATTTGGATTATTTTTCCGTACTTTTGAGCCCACAGACCTCTTTTTAGTCCCGTTTCCAACCCAAGTTGCTTTATACAATATGGGTATCATCCTTCTTTTTTTTTACCATTAGACCTCTATTTTTACAGTTTTAAGCTACTTTGGACATCTTCGCAGTGTGATGGAGTTTTTGTTATGTTTTTTGAGGTTTTGTACCGATATGCAGGTAACGTACCTACTATTTAGACTAGGATTGTATTGAGTACTTTTTGGATTCTAGTTAGGTTTAGGGCTGGATGAGTTATTTGTATACCTTTCCTTCTATCTTTTATGATCATTTACCCTTCTAGGAGGTCGTAGCTAGTATTATGCTGAATACAGGCCTTCGAAGGGCAGCTGTGTGGCTCTAGTATTAGTGCTGGTTGTATTTTGACTAGTCAAGCGAGATTTGTTCTTAGATGGTGGATTTTGGCTTTTCCTAGACTTCGAGCACGCCTTCTATATCTCTTTGGTTGTCTTCACGTGCATGTATATTGTTGAAGTTGTGAATGGGAAAGGCCTGTGGGGTGTGCTACCTAGGAGGGGCAATAATAATTATAAATAGGAAATTTCTAAACATAATAAAAACAAGGGTTTTATGACTCTATTTCCACGACCATTAGATGGTAAGGACAATTTTCATAAAGATATAATTGGAATGGGTTTTTCCTAATACTATTATGTACTACAGTGTGATTATATGGGACAAGTAGGGTATCTTGGACTATTGTTTTATCTGGAAACCTCTCATTACGGTTGGAACCTTGAGTGTGTACCTAAATAGGGGATTCTTATGGGATGGCATTCCCTATTCAATAATTGAGGGAAAGACCTCTAGAATGGGGTTCCTAGTGGGCAGGGTTCCTGTTGTTGGATTTGGAACTTGACTCCAGGGCTGGGATTCTCATTGGATGGGGTTCCCTTTTTAAGACTTGAGGGCAAGACCTCCAGAATGGGGTTCCTCATGGGCAGGGTTCCTAATGTTGGATTTGGAACTTGACCCCAGGGCATAGCCCCAGGGAAGTTCTTGAGTGGTACCTATTAAGTTGTATGTTTTGTTGCATTTATTCAATTTCACCCCCTTGCATTCATCCTTTTATCATTCATTTGTACCTTGTTGACTTACACGTGCAGTCACGCTTGGTCTTGTTTTCCCTATTTGTGCCTACTAGTAGGATGGGGGGCCTGGTAGATTATGGTTTTTCCTTTTTTTATGAATCCATTTGTGGTATAGGGAACTACATGATTTTTTATATGTTATTTGCTTCTCCTTTAAACTTAGCCTTTTCTTCCTTCAGTTACCCATTCTACTATCGGTTGAGCCGAGATGGATATTAGTTATGTTTATAGGGACTTGTGTTAGCTAGGGGTGCTACCTGTGCGTTGGCGAGGCTAGGGATTTAGACTTGTGTTAGTTACCTTAATTTTGTTTCCTTATACCAAGGTCTGCTTTCTCTAATATTTTACTCATTTTCTTTTGACCTGTTTACTTACCCTTGTATCATACTTGTATTTGATTGAGCCCGGTCAACCTAATATGCCTACTGCTACCCTATGTTGTTTGTAATCATGGTATACTTCTATACCATTTTCGAAGTACAGATACTAAAGGGTCATTGGAGGAGACATGATCTTTCTGTTTAGGTGTGTTAGTGGACTGCAGAGATCACAATGAACTCCCAGTATTTAGGTTGAGCTTGTTCTCCATCTGTGTTAATATTCTACCTTATTTTTTTAGGAAAGACTTGTATTATTTATTTACCTCCTATTGGAACAATTGTATAAATTCCTTTCGGTTAATCTTATGTATGTTAGCTCCATCTTATCACAGTCACCAGTTCTAAGAGGTGGTATGTTTATATATTTTTTATATATATCTTTCGTTTTACTTTACTACTTATATTACTATTGGTTAGTTGGTAATGTTCCATTTCTTGTCGCTCCAAATCAAGGGGTTGGTTGGCCTACTAGTGGGAATGTAGGTACTATCATGATCTAAGTTTTGTGTTATGACAGAGTGGTATCAAAGCTTAGGTTTCCCCAGTTTTTTTGGATGTTGAACAATTGCCGGTATAATCCTGCGGATTAGTGCCGAGACATTTGTATCCTAAAATCAAAAGGCTATTGGGTGTTGTTGGAATAAAATCCCTTTCTTTTCTCTCCTCGTGTGTAGTACTTTTGTCACTTTCTATAAGTGCCTACAAGACTTTGATATCTTTGCCGATAGTGGATACTCGCATCCTGTCGGTTGATAGAGATCCCTCCTCCTGATACACATAAGACTCCAATAAGGGATAAGGAGGGGGTGACTAAAGTTACTCTATCCATTTATACTACTTCGATATCTTTTGCAATGATTACAACTGCTATAAATCCATTGCTAGTTGAACAACTACTACAATTTCTCAACTGCAGTTTACGCCAGCACTGTTGGCCATAGTACAACAGATGTTGTGGAATATTCCTATGATGTTTAGTAGGGTGATGCTAGAGGTCCCTTAGAATTTGGTTCAAGAGGAAGTACAAGGTGATCCACCTCCTGAGGTTCTTATAAATACATTCCTACAATCATTTGAGTCGGTTGCACCACCACAACCTATAACAATGGACCGATGCAAGGTTTACTCTATCACATGAGTTAAGGAAGTTTCTTCACAAATTTATCAGTATAGAGCCATCAAAATTCTCAAGTCAGAAGGGCAAGACCCCACAAAGTTTATTCATGTCTAGGAGGAGAGATTGAGGAAGTTGGAGTTTTTGGAAAATCATGGGGTTGACTTCACCACTTATCTGCTCAAGGGATCTTCCATCCATCGGCGATGAGGGTCTTAGAGACTGCAGGCTACAAGCAATGGGAATATAAAACTGTTCTTGTCTAAACCAGATAAGATAAAGTCCCAACATAGCTCGAGAGTAGGATCAACTCAAATGTTGGAGCTTACATTTGTTTCTGAAATTAATCAATACCTCTACTCAGCACGAGCCAGTCCCCTGCAATGACCCTCGCTAGTATCTACACCATGGAAATGGTACAAAAGTGTAGAATGAGTACCAACAATAAGGTACCCAATTGACAAAATCGACCAAATGGGCTTAATCAAATACAAGTATGAGTAGCGAGCACGAAAAAAAAGTCATAAGAAAAAAAAGTAAAATGGTACAGCAAGATAAGGCATAGCAATATCGAAATATAATACGAATAACAAACAAAGGCCACAATCCCTTAGAAGTGCACCTAATAACCATCGCAACTCAACCAATACATGTAATGGTTAAATAAGGGAAAGAAAGAACATAAGAAGAAAGGAAAGCAATTAAAAGGTAAACTCAAAGTGGTTCCCCATCCCAGAACTGATAGATACAAAAAACAAAAAACATACAAAACATGCCTGAAGCCCCATACCACTGGTAGACACAAACATGGACACAAAACCATTGGTGACCTCTCGCGTTATCCAGAAAGGAACAACCAAGTAATAAAAGTGTAATGTAAGGTGGTAGAAGTTTACTAACGGACTCATTATGGCCCACCTACTGGTACCAATAAACGTGGTCTACAAACCTGAGTGGCAAATCGAATGGGGTCCCAGACACTTAGTGAAAAATCAACTAGGGTCCCCGACCCCTAGTTCAATCAATAGAGTCCCCTGACCCATAGTGCCATATTGTACCAATATAGTAACCCCGTGGCATACACAATATAAGAAAACCTAGTTCCGGTTATATCATTATGAAAATATATTTTACCATCACGTGGTCTGGGGAAACAAGTTATAAAAATCCACTTTAGATTTAGTCCAAAAAACACATTTTATTAGCGTTACCCCTCCACTAGTAGTAAATGACTCAACGGGCCTTGCCCGATCAACCTCACTACGGTATCTATGCTCCTAAAAACAACTAAGGAAAATAGAAAGCCAACTCAAAGTCTAGAAAGGGCTAGAAGCCACCTGCTAAGCACACATCTTACCTCAGAAACTATCAATAACTTAGTGCCAACACTATAACCAAACGTCCACCCCCGACAGGCCGAGCACACTAATTACAGTCTACAGCCAAAAAGGGCCCCGAAAAAGGTAGAAAAACATAGAAAATAGAACAAAAAGTATATCAACAACCTATAAATCCCACCAACTTCCTGGAATCTAGCAAGTATTAAATATGGACCCAGACTAAGAAGTTAGGAAAACCTAGCGTAGTTTGACGCTAGATAAAAGCTCCCGCAAGTAGCATGTGCAGCTAGAACAACTCCTGAAATGGCCGAAACAACCCTAGACTACCAAAACATGATCAATAGGTCAGGAGGGGAATTTTCAGACCCGTTTTTAAAATATATAACGGGTCAAAATTGTAGTCTACAACGGGCACACGGTCCTTGCTACTCCAAAAAAAACTAATTATACCATCACAAAGGCCTCAAATAAGGAAACACATGGTTTGAATTTAAGCACAATTAGACTAGTAGAGTGTCCTCGGACGATCAAATAAGATTTATGAAAGAAAGAAAAGTGCAAAATATTGTATAAACAATAAAGTTAAAATAAAATAATTTACGTACCAGGAATCGTATGTAACCTGATCACAAAGAAAAGGCAAGAACCAAACACTAGAAACTGCATGAAAACAACCAAGAAATTAAGTTAAAGGCTAACGCTAAGTTAAGGCCATTAATGGTGGGACATCACTATTGAAATTGAAAATTAGTGAGAGAACTACTTATCGAACAAAGGGAACTAAGGCTAACTTCTTCTAAGAATCCTTAGCACAACAAGGTTGAACCAATGATCAGACTTAGAGTAAGAGATAGAGAGATAAGAGAAACAACAAATGGGAATGACCAAAATACCAATGTTATGACCAAGGTGATACACGATTGCACTAAACCTCTACGATAAAAAAAATGAGGGAACACTAGAAATTGTGTGATCGCACCTTGGAAGTGTAATTGAGCTAAGAAAGGGAAATGATATATTTTTGAAATCATACTTTAAGGTCTCAATTGCACTAAGTGAGGGAAAAGAAGAATTACCACGATCACATTGTGTACCTAGAATCTGCCAAACCAAAACTCCCAAACGAAGGCATGGAATAAACACAGAGTCCAACAACTATAAATAAAACATGTCATCTAAGTGAAAAACACCCTCCAGATCCATTAAAATTATCGAAATGGATAACGAAAGTCATTTGAAGCAGATGACCCCTAGAACCAAGGAGGGACAAAGCATCAACTTCCGCTACCTTACCCATAACGATTTTGGACACCTCTGAAAGAAAACTAGAGACTAGCCAAAAATTATCATTCTTGAGCAAATGGAATAAATGTAACTCCGATCCCATGCTCCAATCAGAAAAGGCCACCCATTATTTGAAATGAGTTTTGGCTGAATTGAAATTTAACAAAACTGCTCAAACTTAACTCTGAGGAATGAAATGAACGACCTTTTACAAGGTTTGCATCAACTGAATGTACTGTAGTAACTGATTTACAATCAACTTAATCATCCACTTGCTCTCATAATAACAAAGTTCCATACCTACATAAAGATCAATTTACCATGTGATTGGGAGATTATTTACTCACGCTCTAAAATAAATCTAATCACGCACACAATGGCCATAGGCAATGCCCTTATCAACTCTAACTTAGTTTTTAGTTGGTTAACTTGAATCACATCAGGACTTTGTTTGACTTGTAATGAAGGTTTGAGTGCTGGTAGGGTTCATTTTGGGAACTTAGTGTTTGATTTATTTTGTTCCATTACCCCTTTCTCTCTTTTGATTCATTTTCTCGTTTACATTCTTCATTTTCAAGTCCTTATCCTGAAAGGTTTTATTTATACACACATGGATTCCTCCCCTTTTATTTATTATATACATAAACACACACACACATATATATACATATATTTTTTTATTTAAGAATGCTTCATAGTAGCCACCCTCAACCTAATTTTAAACTTTTGTTGAAGACATATTACTCACCACTGGACCAGAGCCAAAATAGAGTTTCATCACAAATTTTATCATAATGTCTCTCACATAGATACCCTCAACTCAGGTTTCAGTGTCTGAATTGAAGTGCACATTATCCAAAGGAAAACTAGGGGAAAAAATTTCTTACTAAACATGGGTCTACATATGGTTGGTTTGAAAAAGATGGTTATTGGGATAAAACAAGGAAACTCAATAGTATTTAGAGACACTTTTAAGCCCTAGTGACTAATATAAATGAGGCCTAGCATCACTTTAAAGCCAACCTACTTTCTACTTAGCATAAAGCAAGTTCTAGATATCATATACACGAAAAGTCTAGAACTAGTTATACTTACCAACATTTTTCAAATGGACAACTTATATCAACCCAAACCATTTACACAAAAGATTTCGTTTCCAAAAATATAATTCATCTTCACTCATTGGTTGCAGCTAACACACAATATATGCCAATAAATTTTTGATATTAAACTTTATTCTTACATGCATCATAATTAAATAAACATCCGCCAACAACAAAACATAAAACCTAAATATGCCAATTCTACTAGATAGAATATCCGAGGGAAAGAGACATGGAAAAAAACCTTTGGTTGCACAATACAAGTACGACCCCCTCCTCACATAATACACTGCCTTTTCCCTAATGCATATAAAAAGGAAAAGAGGTCCACCTGAAAATAGCTTAAAAGGTATAATCATGTATCTCTGGATTAATCCAAGAATACATTTTTGCGACTCGATTCGCACCTCTTGGATGGTCAACCTCAGCTATGATAGGTACCTACTAACATACTCGGACTCATCCTATTTCCCAATAGCGAATACAACTACAGATTATGCTCTCCTCAATTACTCATCAATTATATACATCACCCTGGATGCTCTCAATGTTTCTTCTAAATCTAGAAAGTCACTTCTATTACCCCGCTTAATCTTTTTCTTCTTATTTCTACAAAAATCTTCTTCATCACCCACGCTATTACAACTTTTCCTTTTGACTCGCAGGACTCAATATTCAATCCTCATCCTCAGACTCTATTGTCTCTGCACCGTTGGGACAACATTATTGATCATGTTGTAAAAATGTCATATCCTCTCTAAGAATTTCAAATTTGAATTAAAACCTGGCCCATTCAAATGGGCTTATAAGTCGATCATCGATTCCTCCATATTGTGCATCCTCACTTGTATAGTATCGTATAGTTCAAAAGTAGTCTTAATAATACAATCCATCAATTGCTCAACCTATACCAATAACACTTCAAGTTGCCTCTGGTTCCATTTCACCTGCTTGACCAATTTTGCAATGTTTAGCAGGCTAAAGTCATAAAGAGACGGGGGAGGACATTCAATCGGATGGCTAGGTGGTTGGCCCTATAGCCTTTTCTCACTATATTCCCTTTGAACCAATGAAATCTCAATAGTCTTTTTTGTACCAGTCCCCATAGGGAACTTGAACCTATTTGTGAAGTGGAAATGGCTCCTCTCCTTTGTTTCTTCATCTCCTCTTTCAAAAGATCGTTAGATATTTGGATGTTCATAAATATTCAACAAATTAGTACCCTAATAAAACTGTGGGATAACCAATGATTTTTCCTGCTAGCATAACTCAGTAATTAAGTAAGGGTAGGGGTAAAAAGCACCTTCGTTCACAACACGTATCCTTATCTCTTTGGAAATTAGCATTGAAGAATTTATTTTTTACTCAGAAATAAGACAAGATGCCAATACAACATCCTGATCCGTTAGTTTATCAACTCTCATTAGGGGGATGCACATTAATGCAAAAGGCCACCAAAATTGGGCAACAAAATTCAGTGACCCCATTTGAATAGGCAAATAAAGGTTCCTCAACTACGTTGGTTCACCATTTATCAATCCTTAGGCAAATGACTTTCGTGAGGTTTTGTATTAGCATCCCAATTTACTTAATATTGATGATCTCATCAGGAATATATTTTGGGAAAAACAAAATTCGATTTATTGATTTTTTAGAGATATCAACCTCAACTATCCGTACCTTCATTGAGCTTAAAATAGGCATTTCAGGCAGTTTCTAACTATTTCCGTCCGCAATATGTGATATTTGTAATTTGCATGTACATCATAAACAAAAGTAGGGTAGTAATGGCCAGGTGGTTGATTCATCCATTGTAACTGATATGTCAAAGATACACTTTCAGTTTCTACATAATCTAATAGATGTGTTGTCACAATTCGGACCTCCTAAATAATACTCTATTTATATTGGCCTTTTACATTTGTAGTCAGTCCTTCAGTATAAATTTTTCCTAACTCTTCCACAATCCACTAGGAATCATTTCGAAATTCTACATTGTTCCTCTTAATCACCTGATATACATCGTCCTGGAGATTTTCATTTATGGCTTAGAAAGCTACTAGATTTGAGATTTCCGTAAATGATGTTGATTTAAGTTTCCTTAGTTCCTAATTAATCTCTCGACTCTTCACCAAATTATTTGATTTTCTTGTTTTCCATCTGACGAGATATTGATGTTGTAATTGTGGTTCAGCCAGGCACGAAGCCTTTTTTTATTCCTCCATAATGTATGGCCCTAGATAAGCAATACAAGCCTATTGTTCATATGTAGCACTTTCTTTATAAAGGGTTCATCCATCCTAGTATATCTGATTGGGTGCTCCAGTTTTGTTTATGAAGAAGAAGGATGGGACTATACGTATGTGTATTCACTACATGCAACTAAACTCATTGAAAGTTAAGAATAATAATCCATTATCTTATATCTATGATCCTTCTGGCAAACTACAAGGTGTTTTGGTGTTCCCAAAGACTGATTTGAGGTCTAGGTCCAATAATTTTTGGATTTTTGGTTGGGGACATCCCAAAGAAGTCTTTCAGGATTCACTATAGGCATTATTAGTTTCTACTCATGTTGTTTTGTATGACTAATGCCCAGTAGAATTTATGGATTTGATTACTGAGTCTTCAACCCTTATATTACTTTGTTTATGATCATGTTCATAGATGATATATTGGTATATTCATGGAGTCGTGAGCATCATGTGGGGTATTTGTGATTGGTTTTAAATCATTGAGGACAAAAAAACTCTATGTTAAGTTCACAATATGTAAATTTTACTTGGATAGCATTACCTTCTTGGGGCACGTGGTGTCAGGAGCTTGTATTAATGTTGATCCAGCTATGGTATACGTAGTTCGTGATTGGCCTCGACCTACAAATCCTATAGAGATCCATACCTTTATTATGTTAGATGGGTAGTACCATTGGTTTGTTCAGAACTTCTCTTTTATAGTAGTTTCTCTAACTAGATTGACACAACAAAGTATTCCTTTATAGTGGTCCATTGAGTGTGAGTCCATTTTTTTTAGGCTTGAGGAATTTTTCACAACAGTGCTAATACTCATTTTACCACTTACCGGTCAGCTCTACGTAGTTGACTGTTATGGTTCAGCTATTTGTTTGGGGTGTGTTCTTATGAAACAAGTTTGGGTGATTTCTTATGCTTTGAGGTAGCTGAAGGATCATGAGTGCCACTACCCTTCATGCCTTAGAGTTACCGATGATAGTTTTCACTCTCAAGATCTAGAGGCACTATATTTATGGAGTATATTGTAGGATTTACATGGACCAACACAACCTTAAAAACATATTGAGCAAGAGGGATCTCAACTTGAGACAACTATGATGGATTGAGCTTCTGAAGGACTATGACCTTTGTATTTTGTACCATCTTGTGAAGGATAATGTGGTTGCAGATGCCTTGAGCAAGAAGGCAGTATTGGTAGTTTTCCCTTCATATTTGTTTTTAAGAGATATTTAGTTTGAGAGATTCAATCCTTGGCTAATAGCTTTGTTAAATTAGTTATCTAGTTCCCAAGGAGGTTTCTTGCTCACCTTGATCCTAGGTCAACCTTATTTCATCACATCACGCAACGTCAATATTAAGACCTCTGGCTGATTTAGATTCGAAAGTGGGTTCTGAAGGATTACTTTATCTAGGCTCATATTTATTCTGATGGTGTATTGTAGGATCATGGCTACTTATGTGTGCCACGATTTGGTGAATTGATCTAGACACTAATGCATAAGGCCTATTGTTTTATATTTCCATTATTCTTGATACCACGAGGATGTATTGTGACTTGAGAAAGCACTATTTGTGGAGAGGTATGAGGAGAGATATTTCAAGGTTTAAGTATTGGTTCAAAAATTGCTAGTAGGTGAAGTTCGAGCACTAGAGATCAGCTGGTGAGTTGTAAAGGCTCCCTATTACTAAGTGGAAATAGGAGCAGATGACTATGGATTTTGTTTCTACCCTTCCCCGCACCTCTAGAGTACATGATTTTATTTATTTTGTTATAGATTGATTGACCAAGTTGGTTCACTTCCTACTGACACACTCATCTTGGGGTGTAGAGAGACTAGATGAGTTGTACGTTAGCAAGGTTGTCAGACTATAAGTGGTGTCAGTTTCAATTATATCCAATAGGGGAATGCAACCTCACAATTTTAGAGGTCGGACCAGAGATAGATGGGTATAAAGGTTTATTTGAGTGCAACTTTCCACCCTCAGATCGACTGGAAGTTTGAAAGGACTATTAGGTACTTTAGGACATGTCACATATCAGTGTGTTTTGTTTTTTATGGTATCTATGATAGACACTTCTCTTTTGTAGAGTTGTCATTTAATAATAGTTATCATTCAAGCATTTAGATGGCACCATTCAAGGCCTTATTTGGTAGGTATTGCAGAAAGCTCATTAGTTGGTTCAATGGTACGGAGGGTCCACAATAGAGTTTTTATTGGCTTGACAATACAATGGAAAGGATCAGAGCTATTAAGGATAGGCTTTAGAAAATGCAGAGTCAATAATGGAGCGGGGGTCAGCAACTCCTTCAGCCTCATAAAGCTTTCCTCACACCCAACCGATCACTGGAAGGGCACATCCTTCCATGTCAGTCTAGTCAATGGGGCTGCAAGGAGGGGAATCCCTAAATAAATTGATTATAATACCTGGCTAACCCCAGGAATCTATGAATCTCGGCAATAGATATGGGTCGAGGCCAATCACAAAGTGCTGCAACCTTAGCGGATCGACACTGACGTCGGAACTTGATACCACATGACCTAGAAATGAGATGGAATCTAGACAAAACTCACACTTTGAGAACTTAGCATAGAGTTGCTCATCCCTCAAAGTTTGCAACCAATCCTTAGGTGGCCCTTATGATCTGCTCAACTACAAGAGTAGACGAGAATATCATCGATGAAAACGATCACAAATGAATCAACATATGGCTGAAACACTCAAGTCATCAGCCCAAAAGATATCACCAGAAACTTGTAATGGCCATACCTTATCCAAAAAGTAGTCTTCGGGACATCTTGAACTCAAACCCTTAACTGGTGGTAGCTAGATCTCATATCAATCTTAGAAAATAGGGTGGCACCCTGAAGCTGATCAAACAAATCATTAATGTGAGGAAGGGGATACTTTTTCTTAACAATCACCTTGTTCAGCTATCTGTAATGACCCTCATGGTCATTAACAATAAGTTTGCGATGTTTTGCATTCTAGAGCATTTCAATAGTTTCCCCAAGTCATTTATGACTTGCTGGGACCAATAATTTGGATCACTGGTGAACCAGCTGAGAAGTATCTCAAATTCCCTACTTTAGAGCCTAAAACTAAATACTCGTTGACCAAAGTAAACTTTCCTTCAAGACGATCTCAAAATTTAATTCCGATAGTTCCTTTAGCTCCGAAATACCAAACAAAGTCAAGATTGACCAAAAGTTTGTGTTTTAGAGGTTTTTTTTTTGAATTTTAGGTGAAATTATGGATTTTAGTTAAGTTTATGGCCTAAAGAGGAGCTTGAGTGGTATTTTGATGTTCGGAGTGTCAGATTGGGATTTAGATGCTTCCAGCAGCTCTAAAATATTGATTTTAGGCTAGGTGAGGTGTTGGTATAATTTTTGGACTTATCGTTGTATTTTTGAGGTACTGGTGGAGAAATGCACTTTTGGCTCCATTTGGTTTGAGAGGTTATTTTGTGTAAACGACCTTGAATTTTAGTTTCATTGATTTTGTTGATTCTGGAGTGTTGTTTCAATGTTATTTGCCTATTTTTATTATCAAAATTAAACTCGGTTTGATCATCAAACCCTTGGATGAGAAATATGAATTATTGTAGTTGGAATCTGCAACTGGTGCAGAATTCCTTCGGTGCGATCGCGGTCCCTTAGGCGCGATTGCAATGAACCAATTTCCTCCTGCGCGATTGCATCACTCATCGTGTGATCACGTGGTTCCCAGGTAATTCCTTCTTCACAATTGTGGAACTCCCCATGCGAACGCAATGAGTAAAAGTCCCTGCATCGCAATTGTGGTAATATGGCACGATTGCGATGCATCGAGACTGGCAACTTAAAAGTCCTGCAAGCACCCTATTTCTTTCTAATTGTTCAAAAACTCAATTCTTTCAATCTTAAGGAAAACAAATCTTCCAAAAACACCATTCCAAGTCCAAGGAAATTCTTCTCAACGTTTTCCATCGATTTCTACACGATCTAAGTTTCTTTTTCTTCTTCCTTAATTTTGTTAGTTTCCACCATTAATGGAACCTATAGTTGAGGTTGATGAAACCATCCCATAACTCTTTGATTTTTGTATAATTCTTCGTTAATTGGATAAATATTGCTCCTAGGATCATTAATTCATCATAATTCAAACGTTAAATTTGTAAAGATTGAATCTTTGACCCTTTTAGGGTCAAATCTTCCCGGTCTGATTTGAAGCCCTTCCCACGTTCTCATTGTACTCAAATTTGGAGCACAGGTTCCTAGCAGCGTTGGGAACCCTATGGTGAAATTTATTTTTAATTTCGGCAAGCGGGCCCCGTAAGCCCGTTTTAGGCTAGATTTTAGGTCCAGTCCGAAACTTAGCATAAAATACTTTGTTAGACTCGTATTAACGTATATAATTCATTGACGCAAGTTTTATATTATTTGTAGACCATTTGACGTCAGTCAAAGTACGATTTGTGGATTTGCCTCGCTTTGTCGTCGGACCACATGTAGGCTCCGTAGGGTTATCTCTGGGCTTATAGCTTTAATAGCTGTGCTAAATAGCATCCTTGGGTTGGATAGCTAGATTGTGTAGTAACCCTGTACCGTTCTTTCATCTGTTCTATGTTAATATTGATATTTTGGCACCCGAGTTATATGGGGCCCGAGGCTTAATATTTGATTAGAGATACCTGTGCAAGGCATAGGCAGTGGATAATTCATGATTATATGTTGATATATATGTGTTGTTGA
>JBDJHY011018207.1:0-14322 GCA_039654485.1 Withania somnifera
CATTAGGAACTACAATTAAAAATTTCCCTCCTCATGCACGAGGAAACTAAAGGAACCTAGGAACAAACACACCTCTCAGGGTAGGACAAGGTAAGGGTGCTCAAATCTCAGCTAGGATATAGTAAGGCCCACCAAACAAAGAAACTTAGCCCCTGAATCATAGGAAAACAATATCCAAAGGTTCATAGGCATATCTCTAGAAAAAAATACAAGACTTAACTCTCCAATAGGAATCACAACCCAGGTACCACCGAAGAACCACATTAAAATAGGTCACCACGTCAAAGGGATAAAAGCAAGGCCTAAACCCAGTAAATAATTTAACATTAATAGGGGTAAGATCACTCAAACTAGTATAGATAAAGCAAGAAAGAAATAAGTCATAGTCATGCTCAAGTCACCGTAAGATAACAATTTAGGGAATAAAATAAAACTGTATCGTAAATAGAGCTCGAAGGTAGCTTAATCAAAATACCCTAATCAAGGCTATAAACTGAAAGATGGAGAACCTCTGGAATAATTTAATGCTATCCTAACTAAGGAATCCAAAACAAGGGCACCGCCTGGCTAAAAATTGAAGCCCTCTACAAGCATACAAGAACTACTAATACCACCATCCATCCTAACTGAATACTAAGGTGAGGCTACAATCACTGTCGACTTGATGGCCCAATGCTGCGGACACCGTCTAGCCTAATGGACTTGCTCACCATACTTGTAAAACCTTAGTCCTGATCTTATTGGGACTATAAATAAATTAGTATGGAAACTACAACCCTGTGAACTTGAAAATGTGCCCTTGATAGGATGACAGATGAGTATCTGAGACTCTAACGGCTAAATAAGGAAATATCTGAACAGACTGATTGGTCTAACCCAATTGGATCAGCTACATCCATCTAAGCCTCCATCTATCATACCATGCACTCATAAGTCGGGTATTACTGGAATTATTTTGAAAAAATAAAAGGAAGAGCTAGATGTGCCAGACCTAAAATCTGACTACTTTGTCCAAGATACTATAACAAAAAAACCTCGAGATCTGTGGCCTCATGTCCGAACCCACCATATATAAAAACACCAGGGTGTTTATCCCTCAGATCTCGAGTTGAATCACAATCATCCTCTTCATCCTATAGACTTCCTAGCCACTAGCCCTATATGTTTGATGGAAAGACTCTTCAAGGGTCACCAACTTTCTAAAGATCTGTCCAAGTATATCTCCTACTACTACCAAGTGCTCCGTTATCATACGGAGTGGCCAAACTAATTCTCTAAAGAAATCTAGCATGCTTTTATATGTCATAGTGTGCAGTGTAGGGATATATTTATTCATCCTATAAAACCATGTTGCATAGTCCCAATGCTCGAACCCCTGCTAGAGACTAACAACTCATCCTTAACTGATACTCCACTTAAGACACCCACTAGTACTTCTATAGGAATTCTGGTGCTCTGTGGAACTAGCAAGTTGTGTCTGATGATATAGTTTTATAGAGCTTGATTTTGATTCTAAAACTCCTAGAATGTGCAGGGGAATCTCATTGGTGCCCATGGGGTCCTCTTCCTAGTCATGTGGAAAGAGTAGAGCTAAATGAACTGATAGGAAATCCAAGGACCATACAACACACGTAGGGAGTCAAGAAGTGAGAATCTATCCTAAAGAGTGCCATGTAGTCTCCCAAACAGAGGTGGATACATGCGTTCACATACCGACCCATGGGATTCTACCATCCACCTGATTCTACATCGAAAGACACTGGTGAACCTAGAGTTTTGATACCACTTTGTCATGACCCAAAAATGAGGTTGTGATGGCATCTACATTCGACCTGTAAAAAAGCCTAACCCTAGCCCATAGCATAATGAAATGGGCTAGTACCAATACCAAAAGAATAAGAGAAAGGAGATGAAAGGAAGAAACAAAAGAAAAACATGAAAATACACAATCGAACATAACTCCCAAGAACCTGGTATCATGGCTATGGAACATTTATATATAAAAAGGTAAAAAATACAATCCAAAAAGGGGAAAAACTACAAAATATCCATACTCCAAGTAGAATATTTGTGAAGACAAAAGGAGGACTAACCATGATCAATTCCTGACTGCTCACCGTGTCTCCTGAAATAGCATCAGACTAGCTCACGAGATCGCATATGTCCTAATTTATCGTACGAAGTCCTACGTAAAAAAAAAATATAAAAGTGTAGCATGAGAACCAAACACAATGGGTACCTAGTAGGAATCACAGGCCTGCTTGGAAAGCTTAAGCATAAGAAAGGTAAGGAGTGATCAAAATCAAATAGGCCAGTAGCATGTAATATAAAATAGGAAAGGGGTAACTGTAGTAATAGCTAGTAAGTGAGAGGAAGGATCAAATATCAGTTATTGCAACATCATCTAAAAAGTATTAAGGAAAGTCACTATCAGGGTATAACCCACAAAACCTAGGCCATAAGTATATCGTGACTGAATGTGACATGTTCCTAGAGTTCTAACATGAACAACACAAGGAAGGATCAATGAGAGAATGAGGAACATAACAGATGTAACCACGGAATGTAGTAGTAACTAAGGAAGACAGTAACCAACCATGCATAAGAGTAGATACAAAGCCTAGCTAGAAAACAACACACCAGCACATAAGTAAACCAACAAGACTCCCCCTATAAGCCCCGAGGAGTGCAACCAAGCATGGAGTATGCAACCCAAAAGGGTATTGAAACATCAATAGTGCCCCTACATACCCTCCTAAGTTCATAATATCATAGTGGAGGGACCCACAAAAGCTTCCCCAGATACTTACCCCTCCTACTCCAGTATACCCCTCCCCCGGTAATATAATATACCTTAGGCATAGTGACCAAGGTTTGAGGGTCTGTGGAGGGATTTAATCCCATGTATACAATCCTCGTATTAGTGTGTCAGATCCTCAAGAGCGTTCTAGCCTATGTACACACAAAATCCCATAAAAGGCCAACTATTGGCTTAGTCACCAGGAGAAAAATGCCAAAACTCAGGCTCAACCTGCATATCATAGTTTAGTGTAACTCAAGTCCAGTCAAATAGGCAAATCAGAACTGTAGTGAAGCCCAACTGCTGCCATGTAGGCAATGCTTAGAAATCAGAGTGCCAATGAGAAAATAAATCATGTAGTCGGAGAAAATAACTCAGTATTTCTACCGCAGACCTGGATACATATTATATATAAGAAATCAGTTTTTGATTATTACTCTATCAAAATATTGTTATCTTTTAAACTATTAATGCATTCTTGTGACATTGAATTAATGAATAGGATAAACTGATCTATGGCTGTTAACTGAAATCAATTGAATAGCTACCAAACCATAGTCATAAGGTACGCCCTCTCTTAGAACTACTACGATCTCGAGACACGAGTAATCGCACCAAATTTGGAACAACTAACTAGAGTGCACCCATTAGGGATTAGTACACACCCATATAGGGGAAATATGGAGCTATCATAGCTTAGTCCGATACAATCCACTCCTAGTCTTGCACTGGTGTAGGGAACATTATCATTACGTAGGGATGCTGACTATCAAGACAAGTCATACCCAGCAGGGTACATTATCATCACATAAGGCTTTTTACAATACTGGATAGCCATATCCAACTATCTATAGCTAAGTGACCACACACGTCCTAATCATATGCAATACCTCAAGTAGAACACAAAATGATGAGCCTACCTAGCTCGACTCTAAATCTTCCAGCCTAAATCATTTGAATGCTACTAAGCTATAACAACTAGTATAATCCCCTCCCAACTACTCTACATTCAAGAGTCAGCATATAAACAATACACACAAAAGTTTATACTCCACCTCCAACAATACTATGTTTAATAGTAGTGTATAACAGGTGGGTAGGTAAATATAGCCTCAGATAAATAACTAAGCTACAAAAAAACTAAGTAGGCCATAGGCTGTAAGAATAAATATAATGGGGTTCCAACTAGTACTCCCAAACCCAAACTAGTTATATACCATGAATATACCATAAAAATACCCAATCTGAAGAGAGTAGACTGTAGCTTACCTGATGTTGGAAAAAACCTTGAAAGGTGGAGAATCACGAATGAGCTCGGCACCACACGAATATAGGAAAAACATAATCCTTTAATTGAGAGGAGTAAAAAAAAATCCATTTTCTATATAAATATCTATGTCAAAATTCAAACTAAAGACGGGTCCATAAACTCTAATAGCCCAGAAAAAGAAATATTTTGAACAATACCAAATAAGCCTTCTACATTAGCCGATTCTTCTTCCATGAGGGACTTTAATGAAGCAACTTAGCACAACTTATACATCATATTATACAAAATATTGCTCAAAAAAATGGTATAAAATGAAGAAATAAGCCTGGAAAATTTATGTAATATAAAAAACTTTATTACAATAGAGAAACAAAGAATTACTTAGTATAAAGAGGGTAGAAGAACTAGGATCTGACTCCACGAATTAGAAACACAAAAAAACTCTCAAATATAGTGATTAAAGCTTAACATGTAACAAATTTTATTTAAAATTATAGAGAAAAATTAGGAAAAGTTACTGGAGCTGGCCTTATATAGGCCCAGGAATGCCATATCATGGTCGCGACCTTCCAACGTGATTTTACTGAGGGCGGTTCTCAAAGAATAGAACGATCACATTTCCTTAGTGCGATGTAGATAAAGGGGAAAGCCTGAACATGGCGTGACTGCATCCCACCTGTGTGATTGCACTGAGTACTCGTGCTGGAATTCCAAAAAAGATCCAAAAAATATACAAAATGGAAATGGTGTCCTATTTCAACAACACATATATGAAATTTATATATAATTGATATTCCAGTCTCAATAAAAAACTATTCAAGGTTGTATAGTTTGAGTAATCCCTTAGGAGAAATATAGATAGATAGAAATTCAAACTGTAAAACTATAAGGGAAGCAACCTATGTTCCCATCAAGTCACAATGACTTGGGGTGGTTACAAAACTGCTCTAAATATAGAGAAATTGTGGGAAACATAGAAATGGCCCCAAGGGACATTACGCCCATACCTTGGGAAATTCGAATATCATCTATCATCCCAAACCAAGTTTTAATTTATCCATCAATATTCTAATTTTCAAATTAAAAGCTTGGGTCTTAAACCCCAAATTAAATCTTACTAAAATAAAAAAATAAAGATGAATTCAAGTACATAAACTCGAAAATTGCAAGTAATTTGATAAAAATAAAACTTACCAAGATTCTTTAAAATGTAATCACAAAGTCTATACCAAAAGAGAAAGTCTCCTAATATTTGAAAAGGGTTTTGGAATTAAAAGATAGTAGAAAATATACTTCAAGACTTCTATATGGGTTTAGAACCATGCATAAAGACTAGGTAGCACCTCTTTATAACATGGAAAAACATTCTTGGGTTCCTCGATATAGTAGATTAGGCACGACCTGTATGTAGCTATCATATGGCTTGTATGGTTCCATATGGCTCATATTGTGTCCATACGACCAACTAACAACTATTTTGACCTTAAGGTACTACTTTTAAAATGAAATTTGAAGATTCATTCAGAACCTCAAAGACACAACCATATCTAAATTTAAAATGTAAGTAATATTTTATACCCAATTGAATCATTAAAATGAGAATTTGAGGTCTCCTTAACCTGATATCCTTTATGATTGTAAACTATGATCTCTACTATAAAATATCAATATGTATAGAGAGCCCTAAGAATACTATCTGAATCTTTATCTACGCTAAAATTCCCTCTCAAATCACTAGAATCAATAGAACCCTAATACGGGTGCTCAGTCATTAAATATAGACAAAAGTCAAACTTTAGCCTTAAAATTCAATTTTAACTCATCAGATGGGATAAAATCACCATGGAAATTCTAGAACAAAAAATGAAGTTTTTCTTAGAACAAAACTCCACATTCCACAACTAATGGAACTAATTTTTGAGACTCAGAAATCTGAATGTTAACTAAAGCCAACTATTTCAACTTAAAGGCTTTCAAAACTAAAAACTACTCAAAATTTAGAACTTTTTACTCCATTTTGAAAACATACCCTATAAATGAAATAATACAACTCAATACAACTATAAAAAATATCAAAATAATAATTTTTCAATAAATACCAAAATGACCTTCAAGATCATTATGTGACTTAATCCAACATGGTAGTAGATACTAATCCAAAAATTAATATAATTATGCTCATATTGGTCATGCTAGTAATTAAATATCTAAGACATGCTACATAATTTGATTATGTGATTAATTTAATCAAAACATATTGAGTAGTTCTTAATTAAGCTTGAAAATGATTTTTACTTGAAACTTTGATCAAAGGATCAAATCATACCAAGGGTTTCTTTAAATAGCCTAAAACCTTATCGTATCATGCTCATTTATATTTTAAAACTTGTAAAGTCATGAAAACTTATAACGACCCATTCTATCATTACGTGGTACTTTTGGGACTGTGTTTATGATGTTTGGGACCAAAAAATGAAAGTTATAAAACCTCAAGGCTAGTGTAATCTTGGCTAGATTTTTAGTCATGAGTTCCTAGAGGCTAGTAGTGATTTAATCATTTAGTTTTTCCATGTTCAATAATAAATATGAGTATAGGAATCAATTAGCTACTCGTATAACTTTTTGAAGTTGAATTTGAGGCTTTAGAAATCCAATAACATTGGTTGATGTAATAGAATGCCAAGTTTATGCCTAGAAATGATGATTATGTTGTAAAATAGGGAAATTTTGATGGGGAAGGAAACTAACTGATTTCGAGTGGAATTACCTGTCATAGCAGGTCAACTCATACCTCAGTAGGATTGCCTGTTATACTAGGATCTTTTGCCTTTATAAAAAATTTCTGTAGTAGGAAAAGTCCTGTAGTGGGAAAATCACTGGATCATCTTTATTCTTTTAGTTTCTCAAATTTTTCCCTCATTCTTGAACCTTGAAAAAAGAGAGTATACCTAGGGTGAGAAATATTAATTTTGGTAGTTAGACTACTTCAGTAATCCCGTCTAATCCTCCTTTTCATTTACAATTATTAGAATATAGTGTTTCCTTGGGTTCAATAATGTTTCAAAACCTATGGTTAGAAGCTTAGGTTGGAGAATATTAAGTGGGTGAGTGGAGTTTCACCTTGTACCTAATAATTCTTGTGGCTTATGTATTGTATTGATACAACTTCCCCATTTAATCTAGAAAATTGTTTAACTCATAGAAATGTGCTAATTTTGATGATACTATATATTGAGAAAATCCCAATTTAGGCTTGAAGCCATTTGAGTGGATAGAGGTAGTGGAATTGAATTCTTTAGCATTGTTCTTTACTTGTAATTGATTTTGTGCACTATATTCTTTCAAGAATCTGGTAAGGACCAAGCATTGGATAATTTTGTGAGAGTTATGGAATTTTCACGATGCCTCCAAAGAGAATATGTAGCCCTATTATAACGGGTTGTTCAAAAGGATTCCCCGTCCTTCCATCAAATATTCTGCTTTTTCCTGGATATTCAGGTTCAAATACCTATGCATTTGCTATTTGCCACCAACCCTCCTTGATATGACCTGAAGGGCATGTCAGACCCCTAGAAGATGATTGCTTTTTCACCCTTTCCCCTACAATAAACACAGCTCCTTGAAAGCTCTCGAATCTGGAGATTGAGTGAATACCTAAAATTGTGGTCATTTTATTTCGATATTTCCAGACATAACCAAAGAAGGGAAAAGATCTTCAAGTGTCTCAGGTCCCAGAAGTGCATGATAAATGTCGCATCAGGCACTGGTCTTTCTATCTTCTGGCTAATCCCAGAAGGAATTTCCGAGCTTTTGAAATAATGGTTGTGGCACTCTCTTTCTCTCTTAGACTGCCTTGCTTGAACTTGAGCTCTTCATTTCGTGTAGGTTTCACGAAGTTTCATCAGTTCTTCCACTTTCAGGTCAAGGGCGATCAATCTACATCTTTCCCCATAGCCCTAGACGATTACTAGCGATTCCAACTTCATGTTCCCGAGTTGTAGAGAAAAGGATACACAAATAAAGTACAAAATAGACTTCTTTTTTTATTATATTTATATTAAATTAAACAAAATTATTATTATTATTAATTATTAAAACAAAGGTATGGAAAAAGAGGGATTCAAACCCTCGGTAAACTGTTTGTACACATCTTCTCTTTGTTTCCCAAGCCTTTAGTGAGTTACAAACAGAGTTCAAAAAGGTCAAAAATCTTTGATGATTCCATCATCTATGATTGAGTTGCAAAAACATCTGGATAGGTTTGGTTTGACACTGCTTTACACCCCCCAAAAAAAACTGTCCTAGCTCTACTATATCTTTTGTTTCATTTCTTCTGGAACAATCAAAAACACATTTTTCAGCTGATTGCTACTAAAAACCTAACAGAACTTTTCCAAATGTGGGTTAAAAAACCACAACTATAGGTCGGAATTAAAAAATCCAAAATAAGTTTAGCCGTTAGAAAAAGAAAATGCATTCTTAAACCCCTTTTACGCGTATGCCACGTTTTAGGGAGTAGAGAATACGAGATAGGGAATATGGATTCTTACGCATCTTGATTCAGTTTAAAAAAATAGATTCATCAAAGAAAAAAAAAATAAGAAATAGCTACCTTTAAATTCTCCTCGAAAGAGGAGAAAGGAAGACTGCAGAAGATTTTTGTGGACAGGGAGTGTGGAGGCATAAAAAAAGTCTTTGATTGCAAAGTGAAGGAGCATATTCCTAACTTGCTTTCTCTTACTATTTCAAGGTAGGTTATGGTTTTTCTTAAAGGTAGATAAGATCTAAATAAAGAATGATATTCATTTAACGGTGATTTTGAGTCTTTTATGTACTTAATGGATGTGGTCTTCTTCATATTGTGTTTTGAAGCTTCTCTTGATATATAGCATTAGGAAATCTAGAATCTTTTATGTGTTTTATCAATATGCTACCGTGAATAAAATGCTTGTGCTATAAAAAGAAAGATTCAAGGTGATTTTTTTGTATTTCTCTAAATAGTTAAAGATTTGAAATAACAATGATGGAAGTTGAAATATTATGATTCGAAAAGGAACGAGGTTTTATATGTCATTTTTGTAAATATACACATATATATGGGAAATACTAATAAGACCCATGGATTATATGATTTTTGGATAGATGGTAGTCATTCCGACATGGTAATAATAATGGAAATTTATCAGATAAAATGCTTTAAACTAATCTAATGCACCATCTCAAAAATAAAATCGACCTTACAAAAGAGTGTGGTATGGTGGTCTGTGTCTTCTTTTTTGGTTTAGTGTTGGTTGAGCTCATTATATACTACTTGTAATTGTCATTTGACTTTTTTACTTTCTACATTCTATTTGTTATTGTTAGGTTTATAGTTGACTTTTTTAATTTCATTATTAATATTAATTTCTATTCTAAGTTAGTTGATGATACTAACTCAGTACATGTTTCCTCGTACTGGCCCCTTCCTGCACGTTTCTTTTATTATGTGTAGCAAGTGTTCCATGATTCAGGCATGTACTTTCATTTATCCATACTTTATCACTTCCAAATTCATGGTGATCCATTACCTTCCATCTTGTTATAAGTCTATGAAGAGATGACATATTGATTATTGTTTGAGCAGTTTGACACTTAGTTATTTCTTGATTATTTTTAGACTTTTTTATTTCCTTTATTTAGATGTCCTTAAATTGTTCAAATTCGAATTATTGGGTTGCAATAAATTATATAGATTATAATTCACATTTGTTAATTCTTCACTAATTTGTTATTGTTTTTTAGATTTTATATGTTTGATGGTTGTTGGGTATGTATTTAGGGTTAGTTGGTTCTCCCACATAGAGGAGTTTTTTGGTTAATCCACCTAGAGGGTAAAATGTGGGTTCCACTCACGACCCATTGGGTCATGAAAAATATAGTGTTAGAGCATTAGATTCATTGATCTCACCATCCAAGGATATGTCTAGTAGAGTCTTGAGAAATGGTATAGGGACACGTGTACATTTATTTTAGAGGCTATAATACTTAGCAAAATTTTTTATTTATTCCTTCTTTCAGATATAGCCGGAATCCAATTGGTATCTAGTAATTCTAATTGGTATCTATCCTCTTCATTCTTTTTGAATATAGCTAGAACAAGAACCTCTGAGGAAGTAACACAAGTCTCCAATCTATCACTCTAACAAACCATTGGTGCTATAGTTTGGGAAGAGGATTAGTGAGAGGCCATTACAGTGGATGTGGAGGAAACCTACCAGTGGAAGAGGTTAGGCTGCTAGTTCTATTAAAGAAGAGGTAGAGGTTCCATCATAGGATGATAATGTGGTGGGAATAGATGCTGTAGTAGAAGCTGATGAGGAGATATAACTTCCTCTACCTGCTCCTAAAGTGATAAGTCAAGTTACAAATTATCTTAACAGGTTATCGAATCTTGGCCAGTAAATCTTTGTTCCACCATATCTAGAGCATTATACTATAGGGGGACAACATATAGCTACTATAGCCCCCCATATCAATGCAGTTGCATAAACGACTATGTTTCCTACGCTTCCTGCTGGTCCTGTCATGTCCAATGAATAGCATGATATGTTTGTAAGGTGTATGAAATTAAATCCTTTAATATTTATCGGGCTTGAGTCAGAGGATGCTTATGATTTCTTAGTAGATCTCCATGATATTCTCTATAAACTTTCCATTGTGGAGAAACTCAGAGTGGAATTTGTAACCTTTATTTCAAGGGAGATTCCAAGATATAGTGGCTTTCTCATGTAGAATGTTAGCCTATGAGGTCTCCACCTGTGTCATGGTCAACCTTTTCAGATTTTTTTTTGGATAACTAAATTCGTTAAGAGAGATGACTTTTAGAACATTAATCAGGGTACACAGTCAGTTACAACATATGAGGCCAAGTTCCATAATGTTTGTAGATTTTTCCTTCGATTTATTGACCGGAAGTTTCCATCACATCAATTCAGAAACCGACAAGACTTAGCACTATAATATCTTATATCCATATTATATCAATATTATTTAATCTTATGTCACAATATTCATGCCTAAATTATGGTACAATGTCAATCTCAACAACAAATAGTGAATCTAACATAGTGTAATATGTGAGAATATAATGTAGAAAGAAATATGAGGCCCTAACACAGGCATCACAATAGATACAGTATCAAAACAAGACTTCATACATGCATGTGAATCAAGTAACATCAATGAAAGATCAACAACCTCTCAATAAATTTATAAAATATAGGATCGGAGGCTAAATCTCAGCTCAATTCATCATAGATCACATAATCCACAAATTTTCACTTTCATTACACCTTGGTTCCATTTTGGCCTATAACAAGTAGTTTGACACCCATGGAAATGCTTGTCATCTTATTTACATGGGGTCCCCACTGAACCCCATTGTCCCCCAAATAAATAACAAGTAAAACATGAAACACATAAGCCTAAACACTTATATAAAGAGTCATGAAACTTCAACATCTTAAAATTTGAAGAAAAACAAGTCAAACTTGAGCTTTACCCTTAATCTAAGCCTCCAAAATAGCAAAACCTTGTCAAATATAAATTACCCATGAGAAATAAGTCTAACAACATCCATATTACCATGTTTTGAAAATAGATTCAAAATGGAAACCCAAGGCATAGGGGTAAATCTAGAAATTTCTTTCGAAAATATGTTACCCCATGATTTGGGAAATCCAAATATAATATTTTATTAAAACTGGAGTAGCTTCAAAATCTAAAAATAGAAATTCAAAGTTTATACCAAACATCCCTAAATTTGGGTTTGAAAACCAAGATTTAAAGGTAAAATCACAAACTAATACCTGCAGAACATTTTTTTTCCTCCCAGAATGCATATTTGAATCATTGTTATTACCTCTATGATAACCCTAGCTGTTTGAGAGCTTTTCTCTCAAGAGGTTGCTCCCCCTATTTTTTGGCCATTGTTGCAGCCTTACATGGCCTCCTAGGCCACTGGACAGCCTCCTCATGAGGTTTTCCAGCATCCCCTACCCTAAACTACTCACAAATATTACAATCTAACACCCAAAACCCACCAAAACACTCCATAAAACCCATACCTATCAAACCTATTATTTTTCAACATGGAGAACCCACTATGCAGTGGACTTTGAAGGAGACTGATTGCATGATCAAACTTGAGAATTTAGAGTATGCTGTGGTTGGAAAATTCTCATATGGATGGCCAACGATCCAAGATTTACATATGCTAATTCCCATGCAGTGTGAATTGAAAGGAGAATGTAATGTTGGTTTCTTTTGCAATAGACATGTCTTGATTAGGTGTTCTTTGTTTGAGGAGTATATTCAGTTATTGTCCAAGCCTGTTTATTACATCAAAGACAAGATAATGTATCACCAGTTAAGGCCATTAAAGTGGAAACCTTGGTTTAATCGTGATGAAGAAACATCAACAACATTGTCTTGGATATCTTTTCCAACCTTGCCTCCTCACTTCTTTATAAAAGAGGCACTGTTTTCTCTAGCTACTGCTGTAGGGAAGCCATTTCAAGTTTGCCTAGCCACAAAAAAATAAAACAAGACCTAGTTGTGGTCGTGTGAAGGTGGAAGTGGATCTGTTGGCAGATCACCCTGAGAGGGTTCAGATCCAGTGCATCAACACAGCTACTGGAGAAATAAGGAGTAGGTGGATCAACATTAGGTATGATTTTATGCCTAAGTATTGTAAACACTATTGTTTACAAGGCCATGAAGAATTAGGGTGTAGAATCTTACATCCTGAATTGAAAAGAGAAGGACAAGGAAGTAGAGTCCAAGAAGGAGAGGAGGGTGCAAGTTTTGGGAGGCAGAAGAACATGCAGTCAACCAATCCCCCCTTAAAATATTAACTAGTGGAAAGGTTGTGGGATACCCTAATCCTAATAGCAGTTGGGAACTGAAAACTTAAAGGAACAAGGACCATATTAATACACAAGATAATAGAGGAGAAGGAGAAGGAATTGTTGTTGATAAGGAACTAGCAATAGTGAATAATGGAGGTGAATCTTCAGTTCGAACAAACAACAAGTTTGGAGCTTTGGAAGAGGACAATGGTGATAATGTGCAGCTGGTTACTGCTCAACAACCACATTATACAACAAAAACTGTTACAAAGCCAGCATCTGAGGAACCTGGGGATTTGATGCTAATGATTCAACAAAGAAAAGAGGGTACCAACACTGGGGACACAAAGGGAACAATGCAGTAGAGAAATAATAATCACCCCCTATAAAAGAGGTTACAACAAGACAGTGGGTGGAAGCAAGTTTTAACTTAGGAGATGGGATAGTGATGACTAATCGATCATGCCAAGAGATTCCCTCACAAAAGTTAAACACTATAACAAATGGTGATACTGAGACTACACACACAAGAAGTGATCATGTGGAAGCAGTAGTGCTGAAGGGGAAAAATAACAAGATTTTAGGGCTTAATCAATTACAGGAATGCCCACATACTGATATTGTGGTTAAAAATAACCAGACAAGTAAGGCACCAGGAGAAGCAAGTAATGGTAACTATAAAGCAGTGAAGGAGTTGGTTTTCAAAAAGGGTGGTACAGGAGTATGGGAGCCAGTCAACAAGTGGTAAGATTGGACACTGGAAAGGAACAACAAAAAGGTATGCAACAAGAGGAGGCTTTGAATCATGAAGACACAGTTCTAGGCACTGAGGAAAATTCAACACAAACACAAACACAAAAGAGGTTTGATCAAATGTAGGTGATATCTAACCATGGGGTAGTGGACACAAATATTAACCAACAATTGACTAAATACAATGATAAACCTCCTATTGCACAAGGACGCACACCAAAGGCAATTGGAACTGCAAAACTCTTAAAGAAGAAGGAGGATGAGAAAGGCAATACATCCATTGATAGAGATGAGGAATCAACTGCACAAAACTTCCAAAATGCTGCAAGAGATGGAGATTTGTCCCCTAGACAGATTCTAAAAGGTAAATCAGCCAGAAAACAAAAAAAGAATCAAAGATAAGGCAGTCTGCCTGTTACAGGTAGATAAACAAGGAGTACAGTATCTAAATCCAATATATAGCCATGTCTAATGCTATTATTTGGATTATTAGATCAATCAATACAAAAAAGGCTTTTAAGAGGATTTTATCAGTGCATAGGAAGCACAACTTCTATCTCATTGGACTGCTTGAGCCATTTCAGCAGGCACATAAAATTGACAAGTATAGG
>JBDJHY011018425.1:0-14321 GCA_039654485.1 Withania somnifera
GAGTTAGCTTTGCCTACTTGGAGATAGTTTAGAGAGGCATTTCTAGCTTAGTATCTTCCTTGGAGTGTTAGTAAGGCCTTGTAGGCATAGTTTGAGGGATTGAGATAGGGTTCAATGAAGGTTTTAATGTTTGAGAAATGATTTATTAGTTTATTTGGTAATGCCAGAGACCTGATATCTTCTAAGAAGGAGTAGATTTACCACTTTTCTCATGGAGTGAGGCTTGATTTGTAGGACCATGTTGAGTTATTTTGGTTTTAAAAAAAGTAATTTTTAGATGTCTTTGACCATACTCGTTATATGGAGATCTTGACTTGCCAAGCACAAGGGGGTAGCGAGAAGAGGCAGTGCCATCAACGCAGGTTTTCAGGGCCCAGGTCAAAGGGTTGTGGTTTTGACTGGAGATTTCAGCTAAGCCTATAGCACCAGTCCTGCAAAAGTGGGGCGACTAGCCAGCCTGTCAAGGGCCCAGTTTTGGGTTTAAGAGGCCTTGCCAAGGGGTCCTGTGGCTAAGTCAAGGTAGGTGATGTTTGCTATAAGTGTAGGGAGTGGGATCATTACGCTCTCCATTATCCAGCGTCTTCAAGGTAGTTCAGTTGAGGGGTGTTTTGAGTGTAGGGTCTAGGAATACTATGTTTGAGCTTGCCCCTAGCATAGGGCCTCTTAGGGTACAACACTACCTATTCTGCCATTGTAGGTAGTACCATCAGTTAGAGGTGGGCCCCAACTATTCGGAGCTAGGAGAGGAGGCTGGGTAGCCAAAGCTAGTGGTAGGGATATAGGTGCATGAAAGGTCGTAGAGCAGCACCATCTCTATGCTATTGCTCAACCTTGGTCGAGGACACCAATCTAGTTTTCACCAGTAAGTTAGTTGTCCTTGGGTTTTCTGCACTGATATTATTTAACACGGGTTCCGCACTATCCTACATTTTATTTTATTTTTCTTTTCTATTGGATATTGATAGTAAATGGCTACATGTACTCTTGAGTGTATGTACCCTGATGGGTGTAGCCCTAGTGCTAGATCGGCTATATAGGTCGTGTTTGGTGACTATACAGGGTCACAACATGTCTATTGACATGATTGAGCAAACTATGCTAGATTTTGATATGATATTGGGCATGGAATGGTTGTCCTTCTATCGTGCAGTCCTGGATTATTATGCTAAGACCATGACCTTATTTTTTCCTGGTGTGCCCCTTATAGTGTTGCGCGGTCCCACTAGACGTTCATCAATTTAGGTCAGTTCTTATTTTTGAGCCTGTAGACTTATTTTTTGGGTTGTTATGCTTATTTGGCCCATGTTGGAGATGTCAGTCCTAAGCCCCTTTCCTTGAGACTATGTCAGTTGTCAGAGAGTTTGTCGATATCTTCACTGCTGATTTTCCTGGCCTTCTACCTGAGCGGGATATAGATTTTTCTATCAAGGTTTATTCGAGCACTAGGTCATTTCTATTCCTCCTTATCATATGGTATTAGCTGAGCTTCATGGCTTTAGTGTTCCGCTACAGGACTTGTTTGACAAGGGCTTTATTCGTCCTAGTATATCACTGTGGGGTGCTCCGGTGTTGTTTATTAAGAAGAAGGATGGGTCCCTATGGATGTGTATTGATTATAGGCAGTTGAACAAGGTAAATCTTAAGAATAAGTATCCTCTGCCCCATATTTATGATTTGTTTGATTAGCTTCAGTGCGTCACACTGTTCCCTAAGATTCATCTTAGGTCTGGCTACTACCAGTTGATTATTTAGGCTGAGGATGTTCTAAAGACAACTTTTTGGATAAGGTATGGGCATTACGAGTTTTTGGTGATATCATTTGGGTTGAGTCATAGCTTTCATGGATTTGATGACTTGGGTATTTTGACCTTATCTCAATTTATTAGTAATTTTTTTATTGTTAATATACTAGTTTACTCACGGAGACGAGTCGAGCATGAGGGCCACTTGAGGGTTGTTACAGACTTTGAGGAATGAGTGACTCTATGCAAAGTTCTAAAAGTGTGAGTTTTAGCTAGATTCCGTCTTCTTTGTAGGCCATGTGGTATCGGGTGCCGGTGTTAGTATTGATCCGACTAAGGTTGCAGCAGTTTGTGATTAGCCTCGATCGACGTCTATCACTGATATTCGTGGCTTATGGGGTTAGCAAGGTATTATTGTTGTTTTGTCTTGGGTTTTTCTTCCATTGTAACCCCATTGACTAGACTAACATTGAAGGATATGCCTTTCCAGTGGTCATCTGAGTGTGACGCCAACTTTCTGAGGCTGAAAGTGTTGCTAACTACTGCTCTGGTTCTTATTCTACCAGTTGAGGGCCATTCGTTTACTATGTATTATGATGCTTTGGGTGTCTGTCTGGGTTGTGTCGTGATGCAACACACCCACATCATAGTGTATGCATCCAGGCAGCAAAAGGATCACGAGTACAATTACCCCACATATGATTTGGAGATTGCGGCGGTAGTTTTTGCACTTAAGATCTGGAGGCACTATTTAAATGGAGTCCACTGTGAAATATTCACTGATCGTTGCAGCTTGCAATACATTATGAGTTAAAAGGAGGTTAACTTGAGGCAACAGAGGTGGGTTTAGCTCTTGAAGTATACAACTTGACTATCCTCTACCATATAGGCAAGGCTAACATGGTGGTCAACGCCTTGAGCCAGAAGGTGGTGAGTTTGGGTAGCCTAATGGAAGTACCTAATTTTGAGAGACCGCTAGCTCAGGATGTGTGCAGTTCTTGGAAAACATGATAGTTAGGTTGGATCTTTTAGTGCTGGAGTGAGTTATTTCCCATATTGAGCCCAAATCATCTTTGATTAACTAGATTCGACAACGCCAGTATGAGGACCCATATTTAGTATAGTTGAGGGAGAGGGTCATATCGGATGATTATGATTAGGATAGAGTATACTTTGATGGCGTGTAATGGGTCCATGGCCGCCTTGCTATTCTGAGGGTTTGTGATTTTATTCAAATTTTGTTGTGTGAGGCCCACTGTGCTAGATACTTTATTCACCCAGGTATTGCAAGGATGTGCCATGATCTAAGGCAGCACTACTAGTGGCAAGGTATGAGGAGGTCTATTACATCCTTCTTATCTTGGTGTTTGAATTGTCAGTAGGTAAAGTTTGAATACCATAGGTCGGGCGGTGAGATGCAGAGGCTCCTTATCCCTAAGTAAAAGTAGGAGAAGATTACTATGGACTTTATGATGGGCCTTCCCCGTACTTGCAGAGGGTTTGATTGTATATGGGTCATCGTGGATCGATTGACTATGTAATCTCACATCATATCTACTCATTGAACTTAGGGTATAGAGAGGTTAGCTAAAGTATATGTCCATAAGGTAGTCTAACTTTATGGGCTACCGTTATCCATCATATCTGATCAGGGAACTCAGTTCTCCTCGCGGTTCTATAGACTGATTCTGAAGGAGTTGGGTAAAAAAGTTGATTTAAGTACAGCGTTTCACCCACAGATAGATGGGAAGTCTAAGAGGACCATTTAGGTACTTTAGGATATGTTGTATGCCTGTGTTTTTTTATTTTAAAGGTAGTTGTGACAGACACTTGGCCTTGATAGAGTTTCATTAATAACAACTACCACTCTAGTAACCATATGGCTCCATTTGATGCCTTGTACGACAGGGATTGTAGATCTCCCATTGATTGGTTTAGTGGTGTGAGGGCCAACTACAGAGTTCAAATTAGCTCCACGGTACTGTAGACCAGGTCTGACTTATTCAAGATAAATTGCGGGCAGCCTAGAGTAGGTAGAAGTTCGATGCGGATCGTAGGCCTAACCCCTTGAATTCAATGTTGGCAACTTGATCTTCTTTAGAGACTCTCCCACGAAGGGTGTTATGAGGTTTGGTAGATGGGGCAAGCATAGCCCTTGGTTCATTGGGCCATGTGAGATCTTGCAGAGAGTCAGAGAGGTTTCCTACAGACTTGCCTTGCCACCTAGGTTACCTGCAGTTCATCTAGTTTTCCATGTATTGATGCTCTGCCGCTATGTACCAGACTCATCCCATGTCTTTTGGTAAGAGGATATGAAGGTTGACGATACCCTAACCTATAATTGAGGAGCTTGAGGCTATTATAGACATATATATAAAGCTTCTCAGGTCTAGGGAGATTCAAGTAGTGAAGGTTCATTGGGCTCACCGACCTATCTAATATCCATATTTGTTTGAGAATTAAGGTAAAACTCCTTTCTTGACTTTCAAGGACAAAAGTACATTTTAGTGGTGGATGTTGTAATGACTCGTTTGGTCATTTTCTTGCTTTTCAACTTTTTCGATGCTTAGAGTTGTTTATAGTAGCCCCAAGTCATTTATGACTTGCTGGGACCGCTATCTTAGTGCCCTGGTGACTTATTTGCTTGTTATCTCCGTTTTCCTATTTTTAAGTTTCAATTTTCAAACAGTGGAGATTGAGGGTGAAATTGTAGTAAACACTCTCGAAATCAAATTCCAATAGTCCCGTTAGCTCCGAATACCGACTTTTGTCTACGTAGACCTTAAGATCGTGTCCTGGGATTTTACTTTTGAGTTTGAGTTGCTTTATGGAAATTCAGCATTGCTGAAGCTCATTTTGGAGCCTCGGTGGCCTTTTGATGATCAAAGCATCGGATCTAGCTTCTGATGATTCCATCAACTCAGGAATGTCATTTTTGGGTTGTGGAATTCCACTAGTTTAGCTATTTTTTATCCTATTGAATTCAGAATCCTTTTAACTTAAACAAACTAGGTTTGTCATTTCTTTGATTTCGTTGAGTTCGTAGGGTGTTTTCAACCCAATATGAACTTTTGGTTTGCTAGAATTAGAGTCGGGATGCTCATTTTATGCCCCTTAGATTTTTTCCAATTTTCCTTTAAGATTTTAGGTCATAGATCATACCTGTATCCAAGGGGGTGTCCTGTAGAGGTCTTCCCTGGCCTAGGGGTCACCCCAGCGGCTAGGAGAGCATCCTTGCTACCCCTACAACCTATAAATATGGCTTTCCCCCTTTCATTTTCCATCTTTCTCATTTTGTTTTTCTATTTCCCTTTGAGTGTGTGAGATGGTTTTTGAGAGTTTCAAGCCGAGAGAAGTTGTAGGGTGTTGTATGTGTGGTTGTGGGAGTTCATGGTGTTGGGTTTTTTGGGTATTTCTCGTTATTCTTCTTTTCTTTAATTTATGCAAAATGGTTTAAATTTCATTTCTTAAAAAATCATTTTACCCTTCGATACGTTATCGCGTTAACCTCAAATTTGGACCACGAGTCCCTCGAGCGGAGGGCTTTGTGCTAGTATACTTAATTCAATTCTCCATATTTTGATCCCTTGATTCATAATTTGTATAGTTTTGGGTGATTTGAATGCGTTGGAGCTTCGGGTTCATAGTTCACTCACTCGAGGGATTTTCTCCGGCATCTAGGTAGGCTAGGTTTATTTATGTGCATTGTGGTCTTGGTTATTATTTATGCTTTTGATATGGCTAGTAGTATGGGTTGGACTGTTAGGTTGGTCATTGAATTATTATTGTTATCCTGCTGGATTTCGGGGCCAGTGTGATGGCTTAGGCAGGGTTGTATGCCCGGGTCCTGGCCCACTGTTTGGAGGCCACAGACCCTAGGAATAATATTAGTTACTGTGTGATGAGCATGGTGAGATGAGCTCTTAGCTTGTGGCCTTAGAACAAACCTAGACTTCGTTAACTCTCCATTTCCACTATGATTTATATTATTATAGCTATTTAGTGTTGAGACTCCTGTGTATTACTGATTGGCTTGTTATTGGCATTGTGGGGGCAAGGCCTCCGTTACCAGTACTGATAAGGGGAAGAGGCCCTAAGTTTTGGTATTATGAGGGTGAGGCCCTGATTACCGGCACAGGTATAAGGGTGAGGCCCTGATTACCAACACTGATAGAGGGGTGTGTCCGAGATTTTGTATTGTGGGGCTGATGCCCCAGGTTTTTTACACTGATAGAGGGCGAGACCTTGAGTTGTTGGCACTAATAGGGCGATGGCCAGGTTTTTGGTACTGAGGATATTGCTCCACTTTACTTTCCTATGCCTCTGTATGTCTTCCTTAGTATGGTTTGTGCACACTGTGCTTAAGGGGTAGTCACAGAGGTTTTTACTTTGTTTTTTGTGCTTACAAGCGGGATACGGCACCAGGTAGGTTTTGTGTTTACTTTTTATTTCGTACTTAGTAGAATTCCTCTATCCGATCTTTAATCATGGTACATGCATAGATTGCATTATGATTAGTGGGGTTTGGCTAAGCTAGAGCACAGGTATGTTCCCTACTTATTTCAGATTTTGGGATACTTACCACTATGGATTGTGTTTACTATGTTCAGTCCATGTAGGCATGTAGTTGCATGTCTAGTGCCTTACCTTTCTGCTTAACTATTAGCCTTACTGTTTCTTTGATGTTTGACCTGTTTTACTTCCTTTCCTTTATTACTTGTATTTATTTTGACCCATTTGTCTGATGATGTCTCTAAGGTACCGTGTTTGGTACTCATCCTGCACATATGTTCCTTTTTCCATGGTGTAGATATCGACAGGGGTTATTATAGACACCGTGATCGTGCAAAGTAGTTTATCCAATAACAGAGATTATGGTGAGTTTTTCTAATCGAGCTGACTTTGGTTCCCCTTGATTTTGCTTACTTTATTCGGTATACAACAAGCCTTGCATTGTATTATCTTTTATAGGAGTTACTTTGTACGTTGACACCAGGTTTTGGGATTTGGTTATGTATGATTTACTTCTGGATTTCATTCTTTATGTATTGTTTATGCCTTCCTTCAATGCATGTAGGATCAAGCTATAAGGTTAGGCTTGTCAACATGAGGGTTATAGATGCCATCATGACCAGAGATTTTGGGTCGTGAAACATATGGGAAGTATAGTGAGGATACCTACATTTCCCAAAAGATATAAAGGCCAGGAAAAGTCATAAGACGCCTGGTAAATACCGTGGCTCAACCATAGTACCAAAATCCGTATGCTACTAGGGACACTAGGTAATTTTGAGGACTCCTGAGAAGAATGATAAAGTGATGAAGAACGAGGATTTTCATGGGATGTATGATTTTCCATGATCCGTGTCATTGGTCATATGCACTTTGAAACATTTTTCTATTTTTCCCTTTGAAGGAATGTACAAAGTCATACAATATAGAAAGTCATACAATATAGAGTTTGGATCGGACTGTATGAAAGGGAAATGGTTTGTGCCCTTTCTCGTACAAATATACCTATTGCACATCTGCAAAAACTAAGGAAGATAAAAGTCAAGGCCCTACATAGAGGCTCATATAAGCTGTGGGAAGATATACAGATTACGTTAATATTTGCGGGAAGAGCTTTTGTGCATGCTGAGTTCCATATGAAAATTCAAGTTGTATGAGGACCTATACGACCTGTATGACAGGCCTACAAACAGTATCAATGCACGTGGGGCGGATGAGAGAGTATGAGTTTTCCCAAATCAGGATGCACAAAGACCCGTACTAGTCTAGAGCAGCCATACAACCTATACCAGCATCTGTACACCCTGATTGACTTGAGTATAATGTTCATCATTAGATTCACGTATCAATAAAAACCTAATGTAAGTTTTTTTTTCAGTTAAACACTTATTCTCCATGTTTTGGAGTATTTATCTTGTGTTTTTAACGTGATTCATATACTTGACTTTTATTTCCAAATTCCATTATATTATTCCATCTTTGTTCTTGCAATTTCCACCTAATCATTGTAAGTGTTATTGTAATGCTGGCTTTATTGAATATTGATAATAACATTATGATCATGAGTGTATAAACACCACAACTAGATTTTTTTTGAATCATGACGGATTAACAAAGTAGGTTAATGTACATATGTGATTCTTGAAATGTGTGAATGCATTTATTATTATATTCTTTACTTTAGTTTCATTCTTACTATTGAAAATGTTAAGAACTCACCCTTATTCGGTAATTTCTCAAGAGAGAGGTAGATATTAGGAAAATAAATAATAACATAGACAACAAGGCTTCATCTAATTAACTTGATCCCAAGAAAAAAAAGTTAAATCTGAGATCAATAAGAGGTGTTAGTATGGGACTCATTTTGAGATGTGGAGAGATGAGTGCATAGTAATCTAATAGGGAAAATGGGCATTTATAAGAAAGAAAACTTGTTAGATTTTGCAAGGATAGTACCGAGATACATCACCAGTACTAAACACCTATGAAGTTAAGATGTCATGGGGAATACAATCCTAGTGTCTCATTAACATTGCTTACTAAGAATGCGCAACTGCACATCGAAACCAATTGAAAAGTGTACAGGATTGTTATCAAGTATAATTACCAAAAGACGAGTCAGGGTGAAATTCACGGGGAGTGAATTGTCCTATATTCACAAAAGTGTAAGAGTTCACTAAGTTAATGCTAGTTAAATTCGATAAAAATGAAAAGTAATTTGTCGGGGAAGGTTCCTGTTTATGCACCTTAGGAGAATTATCAAATTATAATAGAATTTTCAGTATGTGGTGTACTTGAGTTGATTTATTGAGGTTAAATGACTTAGGGATGTACATAGATAGAGTCAATTATTGACAAGGGTGATTCATAATTAGCTTGATGCACATTTGAAACTGGGTAAACTAGTTTATAATTGAACACCTTAAAACTATTTATATTCTAATATTTTTAGCCATCATATCAATCTCTCGATAGTATGAACACAAATTGCTAAACAACATAATGCTTCCCACTTAACACCTCATCTCTAAGTGTGTAAATTAGATGTGTTAAACCCATATCGAGGCTATTGATGGTTTCTCAAGGATTAATCCCACTCCCATGGTGAGACTAACCTTGGCTAACCATTAAATTAGAGTTTGCAACCTCAATTTAAATACAAAACTCAAAATCATCAAGAGACCCAAAAGTCAAAATACAATATTCACATTATTTCCCATCACCTATAGTCATTAACTAACCCACATCATTAAGCACATCTCCAAGCATAAGAAATTAGCCAAACATAGTTAAAGTGAAAGAAATTATACCATTAAGGGGTTCGTAACCTGCCATCAATGAATGTTTAAAAGGTAAATTCCTCCAGAAAATGAGTATGAATATCTCAAGTGAAAACTTAAATCTGTGTAAAACCAGAAATCAACTCAGAACATCTCTTTTTTTTCTTATCTCCTCAAAAACGTTCTATAAAAATGTAATAATCCAAAAAATATGTTCAATAATGCATTTATATATGCCTAAAAAAAAAGCATTTTCAGCGAAATTTCCCGTGACGGTGGCCTAAGTAACCAACTGTCTTCTGAGAAGGTGGTCCAATATGTCAACTTTTGGACTCGATTCTTGGCATATTTCAAACAAAATCAGGGCAAAATATCTACTAGATGGTGGTACCGCCCATGAGGGACGACAATCACCACCCTTGAGGACGACGATCTGCCATTTGGGACTTGTTTGACCGCCATCTTTCACAATCACTTTTCTTGACTTCTAGTCATGCATGGAGGTATCATCTTATGACAAAATTCCACCTTCAGAGATAACGGTACAATCCTTGTCCACCATGACCACCTTTTTTCCCAAGATTGTGTAATTCAACTTTATTTTCCCTGGTTTTTCTTAGTTAATGCATCTACCTAAAAACAAACCAAGTTACTATCAAAATTCGACAAATAATTATGACGACAAGCATTTTTATGATGTAATTAGGCTTAATGAGTGGTGTTCATGCTACTCATCAACACCCGTAACTTAACTCTTTGATTGTCCTCGAGGAAACAAACCTATCCAAGAGACTCCGTAGCCAAGAAATAGGGCTAACTCAATATCAATGCATTTGCAACTTTGAAGCATTTTTTCCCTCTCAATGAAAATTAGGGTGCCATGTGCTCACAACCTTACATTTATTTCATGAGTTATAGATTTCCTACATTTACTAATGTTCACTATCAATAGTTATGCTCAAACCACCAAATGAGTCCACCAATCGTGTATAAAATATGAGATGAAATGCCCTCATGTCAAACAAGTATTCTCTTTTACTCACCACAAGATTCGTAAGGGGAATTATTTCAAACAATCACTCTCACAAAATGATTTCATGCATAAGCACCAAGACATAGGCTTGCCCTTATTTTTCTATTCACAATTCAAACATGACATGTATGAAGATCTCAACGGACTTTTCTCGGCTTGAAATATAGGCAAGGGGTAAGGTGGGGTAGCATTTTTGGCATTTGTGATTTACCTTTCTTGAATCACTACAAGTGACACCCTATACCATTCTTTAGACAACTTTATATTGAGGGGTTTTCTATCCATGGACCATTTCTTTTATTTAATCACTTGGCATTCACAATTTCTCTTCTTGTTCTATCATCACCACCCTTTATTTTACTATTTGCATACAACACTAGATTTCAATGTCTTTAATGTTGTTTTTATTTTTTATAAGGTTTAAACCTAAATAAATGAGGAAGGTGAGACAACTTTTATTATTCGATTTGATCAGTAACTACTTTGTCTAGGCCTATTACCATTGACAACATCCCAAACTTAGGTTTCAAGCCTAAGTTGTATATACCTTTCGTCTTAGCTCTTCAAGATTAGTTTTAGTTCATATTTTATGTGTATAATCAATGAAACTGATCATGGATTACAATGTAGTTATCAAAGAAATTCCAGGCTCAAAATATGCCAAATTAGAGCTCTCTCCTCATAATTTGATGGGCTATGAGTTAGTCAATCTAAAGGGATCTATCAATCAATTGCCTAAGATCATTTCTTCATTCACATCCTATTCATCATGCACAAAGGACTAACAAGGCAAGTTCTATAGGATGTGCATGTCATGAGATCAATGCAAATCCTCTCTACACACAACATTCTACTCATTCTAGATGCACCAATTTCGATCTTTCAAATGGTGGGGCTTATTCATCACACAACTATATCTAGTGAGCATGTAGTCAATGATGGATGAAATTAATCATGCCATAAATGTTTGGTTAGTTTCACATGCCCAACCTTACTTTGAAAAAAAATATTTTGGACATTCTTTTTAAACTGGTGGGATTCAAAATTCCATCATGAAAAGCACCCACAAACTGCATAGCTATTAAGAAGTACCATGATAGTCTACAATATCAAGGATGGAATCTTCCTTGTATGTTCTTATGTAGATTAGAAATGAAAATAAAAATAAAAAAATCATAAACATAAAAATAAAACTAAATTGCATGCACATAGTAATAAATGAGGCTATAAAATAAAACTAAAAAAAATAAATCAAACCACCAAATAAAAACAAAACAAATTAAACCAACTAATGTTATGATCATAAACAAACCTCAAGAAAAAGAAGAGAATTTAAAGTTACAGACCACCAAAACTGCCCCTCTCCCAATTAAAGACATGCATTATACCCAGTCCAATAAATAAAGCAAATAATGGAAAGGGGTAAAGGTTCCCTCAGGGTATCAAGCTTGTGGTAGAGGTGGAGCATCAGTAGATAGAATCATGTACTGATCAAATATGTCCTCAACAAGTTTACTTTTGCTAGATCCAATCATTGAGGTCTCCTAAATAGAACGAGCCAGCCCCTCAGCAAGCAACTAGGTATCCAAATCTTGTAGGCCCCCAAAGGCAGCAATATGATCATATAGTGTAGCTGGTCCCTTAATATGAACCATGGGCTTCTTAGTCTATTCGACCTGACGAAGCTCCTCAGCATAAGGAAACTTAGATAGTGGTAGGGCCCTAAATACCTAGGTTAAGTCAGTTGTGGTGATGTTGGTCAAGTTAGCCCACAACTGAGCTACCGTGTAAATCATCTCATGGTAGGCTTCCTGAGTGATGGTGGCTCCCCTACCATGGGCCTATTGGCCCTCTCTAAGTTTACCCTTGAAATCCTAAAATCGAGACCCATAGATCTGCACAATGCTAGTAAACTGTTCTACCTGCTGCATGGGTCTAATGGATGCATTGATTGTGACTAAAAAATCCATGACATGCTCGATACTTATGGATATATGCTCTATTTCTAAGTCCACTTTGTATAGCCGAAGGATCATAACAGGATTCACCTAGGACTCATAACTGAGACTAGCCCTCTAGGGCCTGGCATGCCTGAAAGATAGAATCCCGGACTGGTGGTGGCTTTAATTGGAGTAACTGAATAGAGGAGGGGCCTGAATTATGGCACTTCTATGAACCCATTAGATGGAGAAACTACCGACGGCATACGAGGAGGAGCTATAGAAATAGGTGGAACACGCTCCCTAATAGGGAACCCCTTATCACCACTAGAAGTGGCTTCTGGTATATTAGACTTAACACCTATGAATTTTGTGTATGTTGCCTCCTCATTACAGCCAGTGACCCCATCTATCATGAAACTCATTCTGATCTCCTGCTCAACACAAGTGAATTCGATAGTGCATCAGACCTCAAACTCAATGTCAAACCCTTGAATCCTGTAAACCCTTGCCCTACGGCATAACTCAACAATTATGCATGGAAAAACAAGTGCCTTAGTCTCCTTCGTCCTATGAGCTTTCTCTACAATCTTATCAAAGAAAATTGTGCCTACATTGATTAATTCCCTATTGATTATGGAATCAATCATCATAGCCCGATGAAATCTAACAATAGACCCATCAAGAGATGGGGCTATGTTGGCACTGATGAACGCCAACAAATAACAGTCCATTGCATGAATGAACCTCTTACTTATTTGGATACCCCTTTCAATCCAAGGAGGGGGACAGTTGCACAGCAAACCTGCTAACCAAAATATTAACTGATCTAAGGTCAGAGTCAATCTATGAGCTAGATAATAATTAACTTCATAAGCCATGCCCCACACCTCTAGTATAACTTCAAAGCAATAAGCCACCTTAATCCTATGAAACATGATGGAGGTCGGATATATTACCGGGTCCATCTTCTTATTTTTTTTTGAAGTGCCTTGGCATAGGAATGGTAGAATTCTTATGTCCAGGTAGGAAAAAATTTGGGCAGTGGTTTTATGTACCGTTAGAATCGTTGATATTTTATTTTCTTAAGAATGGCAGGACATTTTTCATCCAACCCGACTAATGTAATGACCCTCATGGTCATTTATGATAAAAATACGTGACTTTTTTCATTCTATAGAATTTTGGTAGTTTCCCCAAGTAATTTATGACTAGCTGGGACCAACACTTTGGATCCCTGGCGACTCAGTTGAGAAATATCTCAAATTCCCTATTTTAGAACCTAAAATTAAGTACTCGTTGACCAAATCAACTTTCCTTCAAAAAAATTTTGGAATCAAATTCTGATAGTTCTGTTAGCTCCGAAATACCAAACAAAGTCTAAATTGACCTTAAGTTTGTGTTTTGGAGGTCTTGTTTGCAAGTTATTCAAAAATGTGGAATTTAGTAATTTGAAGCCTAAAGTGGAGCTTGTGTGGTAATTTGATGTTCGGAGTTTGAATTGGAATTCTGATGCTTCTAGTAGCTCTAGAATGATGAATTTATGCTAGATAAGGTGTTGGCATAATTTCTGTATTTGTCGTTCAATTTTCAAGGTGGTGGCGAAAAAAATGCAATTTTGGCCCTTTTGGTTTGAGAGGTCATTTTGAGTAAACAACCTTGGATTTTAGTTTTATCAATTCAATTGATTCTGGAATATCTTTTTCATGCTGTATGCATATTTGTTTTTTCAAATATTGGACTCCGTTTGATCCCCAAAACCCCGAACATAAATTCTAAAAATGCAGAATTGAACCTATCATGCCTCCCTACGCAATTGCGGTGAACCCTCACGTGATCGCGATGACAAATTTTTTTTAATCCTACATGATCATGGACTAAGCCACGCAATCACGATGAAGCATGAAATTACTCTACACGATCGCAAGCAGCCTCATGTGATCAATAAGGCCAATCCATGCGATCGCGATGTATTACGTAACTGGCAGTACATATATTTTCCTGCACGAACCCTTTCCATTTTAACTCAACTAAATATATTATTTTCCTCCTTTCCAAAGAAATAAAACCTTCCCAAACACCATTCCAAGGCAAAGGAAGTTCTTATCAACGTTCTCCATCAATTTCTACACGAATTTGGGTAAGTTTCCTTATTTTCTTCAACTCCTCCATTAATAGCTTGAAACATAAAGTTGTAGAAATCATCCCATAACTCGATTATTTTTGTATAATTCTTTATCAATTGGATATACATTGCTCCTAAGATCATTAATTCTTCATAATTCCAACATTCTAATCGTAAAGATTGAACCTT
>JBDJHY011018750.1:0-14321 GCA_039654485.1 Withania somnifera
TTGTCATTACTCTTTTGTAGATGCCTCTTACACATTCATTAGTAGCTAAGAAGACATCCAGTACTTTTACCAGAGCACCTGCGAAAGTACCTTTCCTTGCTGCTACTCCTGAGACTCCAACAGTGACTGTATCACTGGTTGTAGCACCTACTACAACACCTATTGTAACACCTATTCTAGTGCTTGTTGCAGCACCTCCTCTAGATATTCACACCATTTTGTGGCATTTCTCAGTTCCTATAGTGGTCCCCCTACCGATGGAACACAAAAAACCATTCCAATACCATAGCCTACAACTGCAGTTCCTCTAGTACAACCAATTCCACCATCTTAGCCTTTTCAACTGGTGCAGCCTGTGCCACTAGTAGTTATTCCTACACCTCTTCAAGTTCTCCCAGTACTAGTTATTGTTCCAACAGTAAGCAATAGGTAGCTATAACAGATTCAAAGCAGAAGCTCCTATTGAGGTTTTTGAGATTAGATCCCCTCGGTTCACTAGAGTTTTGAGGGAAGACGCTCATGAGTTTATCAAGGAGTGTGAAAAGAGACTGGGTAACTTGGGTATCCTAAAGACCCATGGAGTGGCTTTCACTACTTACCATATGTGTGGTACAGCTAAGTAGTAATTGAGAACCTTTGTTGCTTGCAGACTAATGGGTTTACTCCAGTTGACATGGGCTGAGTTCTATGAGGTGTTCATGAGGAAATTTGTCTCGAGGGATGATAGGGAACATTTGAGAGAAGAGTTCAACAAGTTTGAACAGGGTTCTATGTTTCTATGTCAGTGCCAGAGTATGAGGCCCGTTTCCACCAGTTATCTATCTATGGGGTAGAACTTATTCCTATATAGGTAGACCAGGTCTACAAGTTTGCTAATGGGTTGCGAGATAGACTGCGTACATTAATAACATTATTGGCTTATGATGGCCGACCATTCCAGGCCGTAGTTGATCATGTTGTTACTTGTGAGATTCTTTATCATGAGCAGTAGCTGCGTAGTGAAAAGAGGTAGAGCCAATAGGTAGGATATAGTGGGTCCCATTCTGGGGGCTGTGGATAGTCTCCTTACACACAGGGTCAGTCCAGCAGCCAAGTGTAGGCTTCATTACAGGTTTCTTCACCTCTTCCATCTCAGTTTTCTCAAGGATTTGGATCTTCTAAGTGTAGTATCCAAACATGATTTGGTAGAGGTTCCCCATAGAGTGGGACATCAGGGCTATGTTTTGAGTGTGGCATATAGGACACTATGCTAGAGCTTATCGTCAGAGGGGCACTATTTAGTTTGCTCCTCAGTCTGTCAGTGTCTCTACCGGCTAAAGGTGGGGCATAGGGTGGTTATCATAGTGGTGGCCATCGTGGTAGGGGCGGTCATCGCGATAATATTCGTCATGGCAGTGATGACCAACTTTATGTTGTTCTATCTAGGTCAAAAGAAAGACACCTCAGATCTTGTTATTAGAGGTTTGATTTTTGTGTGTTCTATACCAACGTCAGTCTTGTTTGACCTCAGATCCACTTGCTCTTATGTTTCTACTTATTTTGCACCTAGTTTAGGGTTTCCTAGTGAAATATTATCAATATCTATGTGTGTTGCCACCCCTGTAGGGGATATTTTAGTAATGGATTGGGTGATTAGGTCATGTATGATTTCCTTTAGTGGGATGGATACTTGGGTAAACTTGATGTTATTAGATATAGTAGACTTTGATATTATACTAGGAATGGATTGGTTTTCCCCTCACCGTTTGATTTTGTATTGTTATGCCAAGACCGTTACCTTAGTTGTGTCTAGTTCATCCCCAGTTGTGTGGAATGGTTCTAGTAGTTGCCTACCGACAGGGTTTATCTCTTGCCTTCAGGATAGAAGGTTGGTAGGGAGAGGATGTTTGGCTTATTTGGCATACATTCATGACAATCGGACTGACACTCCTACTCTTGAGTATGTTCCTGTAGTTTCTGAGTTTCATTATGTGTTTCCAACTGACTTACCAGTCCTACCACCAAAACGAGCTATTGATTTTTCTATTCCTTTAGAGCCTAGCACTAAGCCCATTTGTATTACCCCTTACCGCATGGCTTTTCACAGAGTTGAGAGAGTTGAAGGTTCACCTCTAAGATTTGTTAGATAAGGGTTATTTTTCTCTCTCTGTAGGGTGCACTAGTTCTGTTTGTTAAAATAAAGGATGGTACTATATGGATGTGTATTGACTATAGAAGGTTGAACAAAGTTATAGTGAAGAACATATATCCTATGCCAAGGTTTGATGATTTGTTTGATCAACTTCAGGGAACGAGGTTGTTCTCTCACCAGTTAAAGATTCGGATAAAGGACATTTCGAAGATAGCATTTAGGACTCGTTACAGTAATTATAAGTTCATAGTTATATCTTTTGCTTTGACTAATGATCCAGCAGTATTTATGGTCTTGATACATAGGGTACTTAAGCCTTACTTGGATTCCTTTGTGATCGTATTTATTGATGAAATCTTGGTGTATTCACAGAGTAAATATGATCATGAGCGAAATTTAAGGTTGATCCTTCAGACACTGAGATAATACAGGCTTTATGAAAAGTTCTAATAGTTTGAGTTCTGGTTGGAGTTTATTACGTTCTTGGTGCACGTGGTGTCAAAGACTGGGATTAGAATTGACCCATCGAACATTCAGGCAGTGTGTGATTGGTTGAGGCTAACCTCTATTATAGAGATTTGGAGTTTTATTGGTTTAGTTGGTTACTATCGGTGTTTTGTCAAAGGGTTCTCATTAATTGTGGCGCCCTTGACTAAGTTAACTAGGAAGGATATGGCCTTTCAGTGGTCTGAGGAGTGTGAGTTGAGCCTTATGAGGCTTAAAGAGTTGTTGACTTTAGCACCATTTTTTACCTTGCCAGTTGAGGGTCACAGTTTCTCGGTGCATTATGATACTTCTGGGGTTGGTCTGGGTTGTGCTCTAATGTAGAAAGGTCTAGTGGTTACGCATTGAGAAAGCTGAAGGTTCACAATTGTAACTACCCATTCATGACTTGGAGTTGGCGGTGGTAATGTTTGCACTTGGAGACATTACTTATATGGGGTTTAGTGTGAGATCATTACTGACCATTATATTCTTCGGTATATTATGAGCCAGAGGGAGTTAAACTCTAGGTAGCGGAGGTCGATCGAGTTACTGAAGGACTATGATATTACCATTTTCTATCATCCTAGCAAGGCAAACTTCGTGGCTAATTCCTTGAGCCGGAAGGCGGTCAGTATGGATAACTTAGTAGCCTTGTCAGTTTTGGAGAAGCCATTGGCGGTAGAGGTTCAATCATTGGCTAGTCATTTGGTGAGATTGGACCTATCATACCCTAGGAGATTTTTAGCTTATGTTGAGGCCAGATCGTCTTTGTCAGATCAGATTCAGCAATGTTAGTTTGAGATGAATAGTTGGTTTCTCTTCATGATCAAGTGTTAGTTGGAGAGGTCGGCAGGGCTTTTATTGATTTAGATAGGGTGAGGTATGATGGTCAAATTTGTGTACCATAGGTTGGTGACTTTGTACAGTTGATCTTGTGTGAGGCCCATAGCTCCAGATATTCTATTCATCTAGGTGCAACAAAGACGTATGGTGATTTGCGGCAGTTGAATTAGTGGAATGGGATGAAGAGGAATATTGTTGAATATGTGTCTAAGTGTCTGAAATGCCAGCATGTTAAGTATAAGTATAAACGACCAGGTGGTTTGATTTAGGGACTCCCTATTCTGAATTGGGAGTATGAGTGTGTAACTATGGATTTCGTTTTGAGCTTGCCTAAGACTAGCAGAGGTCATGATATTGTTTGGGTCATTATAAGCAGATTGCCTAAGTCATCTCACTTAGTTCCTACTCACTCTTCTTATAATAATAAGTGTTTGGCTCAAATCTATCTTCACGAGGTGGTTTGATTACATGGTGTTCCTGTGCCTATCATTTTTGACAGGGGAACCCAGTTCTCTTTGTAGTTTTGGAGATCTATTCAATGGTATATGAGCACTGAGGTCTAGTTGAGCACGACATTTCATCCGCAGACCGACGGTCAGTCTGAGGACTATTCAGGTGTTGGAGATATGTTGAGGGTTTGTGTGTTTGATTTTAAGGGTTCTTGGGATTGGTATATTAATTTAATTGAGTTTTCTTATAATAATAGCTACCACTCTAGCATCGAGATTGCACCTTTTAAGGCAGTGTATGGTAGACAGTATAGATCACATATTGGTTGATTCAATGGTTTTGAGGCCAAAGTTCATACTTCAAACTTGTTCCGTGATTCTCTTGATCAATTTCGATTGATTCAAGATAGATTATGGGTAGTGCATAGTAGGTAGATGATCTACACTGATGTTAGGATTCATGCATTGGAACTTGGCATTGGTGACAGAGTCTTCCTAAGAGTGTCTCCTATGTACGATATGATGAGGTTCGGTAGTTCTAGGTATACTGAACTATTTAAAATTTTAGAGAGAGTTGATGACATTACCTACTATTTGTCTTTACCCTCTATGTTTCCATCCATTCATCCAGTTTTCCATGTTTTGATGTTGCGGTGGTATACCCCGGATCAGACTTACGTTATTCGAGAGGATTCAATACAGTTGGTTGAGAGTCTGCCTTTTGTTAAGGATCTGATAGCAGTGTTGGCGAAGGATGTTAGGAAGTTGAGATCTAGGGAAATTCCAGTTGTAAGAGGCACCGTCTAGTCATGGAGGCTACTTAGGAGATTGAAGTGAGATGCAGAAGCAATATCCACAACCGTTTGAGACATTAGGTACTTTCTCTCCCTATTTCTTTCCTTTTTTTACTTGACTTTCGGGGACAAAAGTCCTTTTACTAGTGGATGTTGTAATGACCCTCATGGTCATTTATGAGAATTATGTGACATTTTGTAATCTAGAGTTTTTCAGTAGTTTTCCCAAGTCATTTATGACTTGATGGGATCGGTAGTTCAGTTCCCTACTGACTCAGTTGAGATTTATCTCAAATTTGCCTGTTTTAGAGCCTAAAACTAAGTACTTATTGACTAAAGTCAACTTTCCTTTAAGACGAGCTAGAAATCAAATTCCGACAGTTCCGTCAACTCTAGAATGCCGAATAAATTCTAAATGGACCTTAAGTTCGTGTTTCAGAGTCTTCTTGAGTTTGTACAAATTTGTGATTTTCCATTTCATTTTAGCTAAAATTGGAGCTTGGGTGGTCTTTTGGCGTTCGAAGGGTCAAATGGAATTTTAACACTTCCATCAACTGCAGAATGGTGATTTTAAGCTAGTGAGAGTGTTGTTAGCTTATCATAGTTTTTGTGGTGTTTTTAAGTGTTTGATGGAGTTTTAAGTATCTTAGGCCTAAGGATTTACTTGGTAAACATTTTACCAAAATGATCTTGTATCCTGATTTCAATTGCACCATTGAGTTAGATATGTTATTTCGGGTGTGTGTGCATACTTTTTTTGTATAAATTGGACCCTGTGTGCATTTCGAATGGTGTTTAGATTCTTTCCCCTTAGAAGTTTTTTCTGTCAAAATTCTGTATCTAGTGCATGTGATGTGTCCATTGCGATCGCAAAACATTCCCACATGATTGTGATGCTTCGAGCATTTCTTCAAAGCAATCGTAGACATCACCCACGTGATTGTGATGTGTTGTTCCAGTTATTCATCGATATATTGATGCCTTCTTAAATGATTGCAATGGACTCCCACTGTTTCCATCAATGCAATTGCAAAGCATCAATTATCCTCCATTCATTGCGATCGTGATGTATCTGTCAGTGTTCGCGATTTCCAAAATCATTACCCTACACGATCGCAAAGACTAAGTACCTAGCAGTATAAACATTTCCTGCATGATTTTTCTTTTCATTCTTATCTCTATTTTTGCACAAAAATCATCCAGAAAGTTGATCAAACATTGAGGAAAAGTTTTCCAAAGTTTCCCTTCGATTCCCCTGCTATTTGTAAGTATTCTTCCCTTTTTTATTTCTAAGAAGATGAAGTTTTTCCTCCATTGATGCCCTATTTATTAATTCTAGATTTCATTAATTGTACCTGAAGTTATTGAGTAAATTCTTGTTCATTGTGGCTATTTTACTTCGTAGTACTCTTTTCCTTTCAAATTCCATTGTATAAATCTATGAAAGATCGGGTCTTTAACCCCATTTATCCTCAATTTTCCCCGGACTGTTCAAGAGTCTTCCTTTGTCTGAATTTTTCTCAATTGTGCAGCATGATTCCTAGTAATGTTGGAAACCCCGTGGAGAAGTTTATTTCTAATTTCAACAAGCAGACCCCACAGGCATTTTAGTACCCGTCCGAAACTTAGCATAATTTATACCGTTACACTCATATTGATCTTAGTATTGTTATTTGATAAGTTTTAGAGCTATTGGGGACCATCCGATATCAGTTGGAGTACTATTTGGAATTGCAGCACAATATTCGTCGGACGACAGGTAGGCTCTGTGAGGCTATCTTTGGGTATATAACTTTGATAATTGTACTAAATAACATCTATCTGCTGGTTTTATAGGTTTTTACAGTATACTTGGACCGCTTTTGAATTCCTTTCCCTATTTCTTCCCTATTTTGGCATTCGTTGAAATATGACGCCCGTGACTTGAAATTAACCTTGTGATGGATTTAGGGTAACATTGAAAGTAGTAGAACGTTGATGTGTGGGTTTTACCCTCGGGTTTGGTACTCGGGTTTGGGTTGTTGTATTATGCTTCTAGCTATAGCTTAGATGCGCCTGTGCAGGGCATAGGTTAGCTATATTGTATATTAATTCTATGAGAAAATGAGCCACAGGCTTCGTTGTTGAGAGTGCATTGGGGATAGGAGTGTATCACCACTTGATTTTGATGTCATGGAGGCTAGATGCTGATAATAAGTACAATGATAGTTAATAACATAACATATGATAACTTTGAATGTTTTGATAATAATATAAATTAAAGGATCTTTTAATGTTTTAGACTCGGTAATGTATTGAGCACCTAGTATTACTATTTACACTTGTTTTAGTCTAGGATTCACACCTTGGTACAGGAAAATATCATTTAACTTATCAAATGTTGGCACTGGGGTATAACTTTATTCAGTATTGAATATAGCCACTGGACCTAGAGTCCCTCGTCGTACGGTAGTGAGTACAATTTTTCAAAATATTTCACACCTTTTGTCTTGGAGACTTTGATGATACATATTCCATTGAAGATATTGGTGATAACACTATATTGAGGCATTGGACTACATGACTTACCGAGTACGGCTTGATGATACTATTATTATGAGGCATTGGATGCTAGACTGTGAGACCCTTGAGGATCTATGACTTGGGATGTGGGATTATAATGACATTAGAGATTGTATATGGTGGGCGTACCTCTATGGATGTTGCTTTGGGATGCGGTGATGTGGAGGAAGGGTATACAATGAAGCAGGCATATACGGTAACTAGGGTTACCTTCCATGGATTCTGCCTACTAGGTCTATGGGTACTGGAGGAGAAACGTACACAGGACTAGTTACTTTATGTAAGTGTATTTACTTTTTTGCACTTCTCTTCCTCAGTGTACCCCTGGCTGAGATGTAATGCCTATATTGTTGATTTATTGTTTAGTTATTGTAGTGTTACTTTTGAGAATTTTTGGTTATGCAGGATAATTGTGCTAGATACCTTTTTATTATTCATCCTTCCCTTACTTGAGGTTATCGGTATATCGTCCATGATCTCTTCTTGTCTTCTATTTTTCTCTTGATTTATTTTTTTTATTATTCATATTTATTATTGCAAGAATTACGGGTGCTTCCTTTCTTCTTTCCTAAGACCCTATTATGTGATTTAGCTAGCGATAACTTGTTCTACTTGTTCTACTTGTTCTTGAATCTTATCTGAGTAGCTAGCTTCCATGATGTACTATTTATTCTATGAACCTACATTATTGTATTCCATTATTTACTATTTTTTATCGCTATGTGCCTAGTGGGACCTCGAAGCCTACTGGGTACAGGTTTCTTCTCAACTTGTACTCATACTACACTTATTTCCCCTGGTGTAAATCTGAGTACTAGTAGCCGACGTTGAATACGGTTTGTCGTTAGTACTTTTTGCTACTTACTTCAGAGATTCAGGGTGAGCTTGGCATCTATATATTCCTATTTCTCTTCAGATATTGATTGATATCCTTGTACTTTTGTACATACATTTATATTAGACTTTTGGCTTTATGTTATGTTCTTAGAGGTATTGTTTTGTTACACTGATACTAGGTTTTATGAAATTGTTGACTCGTTGTAATTCCGCTACACTGAGTATTTTTCCTTTAATTTAAATATTAATTATTGTGCTTATGCTTTCCACTATTTATGTAGTAACACTCTGCTTCAGCTTCGGGCTTTAGAGTTGGTTCTCCTACTGGTTTTATAGTAGGTTCCATCATGATTCGAAAAAAATTGGGTTGTGACAATTAAATTCCAGTTTCATTAGAAAAATAACTCCATATAGTATTAGAAATCTCAACTTTTTTAAAAAAAGGTGTTCAATAGTCTCTTCGTTAGGAATGGTGGAACATGTAAATTTTTTATAGATGTAGGGTTCCATCTATGCATCACCTTTGCCACTGGCACCTTGCCTTGACAAATTCTCCAAGTGAGGAGTGAAAATTTGAATTGTAGACCATTACTCCATAGTATCTTAATGTATTCTTTAACTTTACCTCTTTGTCTCAATAAATCCCAGGCAATTTTAATCATAAAATACCAAATACTAGTATTTATCCACCATGTCTTGTCATCTGATTGACAAGATGATCACTGGTCATGTTGTTCCTAATGTGAATAACTATGTATTCAGGAACCACTGACTGTATTTCTTCATAGTACCATCCTCCTTCAGTCATGAAACCCCTGATATCCCTTAATTCATAGAATGTATGAACCTTTGAGTTCTGTAAATAAAGTGGTCCAATTTCTATACTAAATTCTAGATGAGACACGCTTAGGTTTCTAGCACACAGACCTTTCAATTTCTTCTCTATTCTCTAACATGAACTTCCAAACTTATGACCTAACCTTCCATTAAACTAGAGAGGAAATATATTTTTGGCAATATTTGTTCTATAAGTAGGGGAAAAGAGGTAGCTCTGACTTAGCTAACATTGTATCTAATATTTCAAACATGCAGTCATCTCATGTTCTACCATTCCACCAGTTGAAGGGGTTGGCCTCGAACTTAACTTGAGAGAGGTTACATGATTCAATTTATTATTCAAACTAATCAACTGCTACTATCTATAAAGATAAGACCACCTATTTTATCTTTCCAATTCAATACCACATTAAGATCCCCATCTATAAGCCATGGGTTGCTCATACAATTGTACAAAGAGAAAACTTCTTCCTATAAGTCCACTCTCAGATTCCTATCATACTTGACATATACTATAGTGACCAACATTTCTTCAGTAAAGGATAACTTTTTAAGCCTTATAGTGAGTTGATGTTTTGAGTTACTCAATACATTAGCTTCAGATGTATGTTGGGAAACAACCATACCTTTCCATTGTTATTATGAATGGCTAGTGGCATTTTTAATCTCCTTCTATATCTATTGACAATCCTAATATACTGAAAAGCTCCAGTAAGGCAACAACAAAAAAATTATGATAATTGTGCGACATTTACACTTTTGAAATGCTTGTTGTCTTAACAGATATTATGTTTCATATTAGGTATTTCATCATTTATTTCTATATTGGGGGACTATATTCCTCTTTAGCTGCATTCTGATTTGCTGAGAGAAATCTGGCTTTACTTCATTCCTCTCTTTTCTTGTTGATTTATCAACCTTGACTACTCCCGGCGACTCAGCATTTTTGAGAATTTGATTCTCATTTCCATATTCTATGCTCTTCCTTCCTTTTTTATCCCCTCTACCATATCTTCATTTTCCACCCTATGAATGAGAATGTTATGAATCTTCGGATTAAGGGATCTTACTTGGCCCAACACAATATGTGATTCATCAATTTGCATTCTTATTAGTATTTCTATTATTTCCTTATCACCCTTCTCCTTCCCCTTTTCTCTATTATAGCTCTCTCAAATCTCATCAAAGGGTGAACCTTGGTATATAATTGTTGACCTTGCTAATATCTTTATTTTTCAGGTACATAAGACTTAGTTGATTCGTCATATGACTCGACTGGGTCCTTCTCTTTAGTAGTAAGTATTTCTCTCTTCACTTCTTTATAATATTGTTTATCATTGGTATATTCTAATTCCCTCAATATGCATTCCTGAATTACATCTTTTTTCTCTTTAGGACCAACTATTGTGAGACTTGCTGCACTTGTATCAAGTGCTTTGAATCAATTCTTTTGTAACATCTCCTCTTATAGTTGCTTCTTCTTTCCTTTTGTTAACCTTTTCTTCTCTAGTTCCTCATCTGATATTCTCTTTGTACTTTTATCATTAACAACTGATTAATTTGTGTTTTCTACTGCCTCATTTATATTTTACTCCTATGATCCTGCCCAATCTTCATTATGAAAGGTTGGCTTTTCTTTTCTCTGATTGTTTATTTCACCTTCTCTGTGAGTTGTTAGATTTTTCTCCCTTACATGCCTGTATTCTTTAGTTTTACCAGTCGTGTTCTTGTCTTTATGGGTCGTGGCATTTATTTTCCAAGGGTTAAAGTTTGGTTATCTTATTTTTGCACATTCTCTTCTATTTGCTTAATCAACTCTTCAGTTGTATTTTCAGTGGCCTCCTCTACCGATGCTGCAAATGAGTTATTTGTCTGAAATATTCTTTGAGGTGAGTAAGTTTCATTACTTATAAACATCTTTGTATTTTTATCTATTTTGAACCTCCTATTGGTGGGCTTCAAAATCTCAACTCTACCTCTTGACTGCTCATAATATGAGCTCCTCTTGCTATTTATATCGTTGTTAACCTCAAACCCTTTAGATTATCCTCTTCACTGCATTGCTTAATCTTTTTTCTCAAATCTACATCTAATATTCTACATCTTCAATATGCCCTTAGAGCTTACATTTGAAGAAATATTTTTGCAAAACATCATATTGAATGTTCACTCTTTCAACTTTCACTTCATTGTGGTTTTCATCCACCACTTGTAGCTCTATAAATTATGGTAAGTTAGTACTGAGATCCACCTACAATTTGAATTTTTGCACAACGAGGCCTCATTTTATTTATAGTGGCTTATATTAAGTTGAAGTGGTTTTCCAACCGTTGAGGCTAATAAAACTATTGATTCCTTAACAAAGAAAGTAGGTACGAGATCCAGGAATGAGATTCAGGCCATTGTCTGGGCTGTTTCCTTCTCTGGCTTCAACTTGGCACCATAAATAAAGGCCTCATATGATATGCTATTCTATTTTTTGGCATAATATAATATGCATTGTTATCAATAATGTTTATAAAATCGTTCATTCTGCTCAATCTCATAAGAATGTTTTTGTTTCTCAATAGTTCTATTTGATAATCTCCTTTAATATTAATTTTTTTTTGAAATTTAAATCTGAGATCTTTCAAATCAGCCCATCCCTAGGAGAACTTACCTACCACTACATATTGTAAATTCTCAATATTATTCATCTTTTGGACCTATTCCTCTATCCACATAATTCAATGCATTCCATTAACCAACACTGGCTTCTTGATTGGAATAGGGTCACCATTCACTTTTACTTTTGTTTGTAACTTCTTCTTTGGTGTAGACTTAACTAAATAAACATATTTCAATTTTATCTTTGCGATCATCAGTCTTATCAATAGTCAATGTAGGTTGGATAGGCAAACTAGGATTCTAGTCAGATTTATCATTTGGAATGTTAGAAAATTATTCATTCGATGCAAGGGAGAGAGGTTGGTTAGCCACCAGTAGTGACTGAAAAGTGGATAGAAAGGCCATTTCAATTGGTTAGTGATCAGCTAGATGGTAGGGGTTTGTAGGGTTCTCCTGAGTTGTGATCTCTTAGTTTCAGCCAGTTTAATTGCTTCCGATTTTAAATATCAAAATAAAACCCTACTAATCTAGCCATATGATGTTGATCCTTATAACAGGATGGGATTGATTCTAAATTCAAGTCTATATTTAAGAAGGATTGAGAAGTATTTTCAATTCCTATAAATACATCACAAATACAGGTTAAACATAATTTTGATCTAGAGAGATCAAAGAGCCATCGTAGAGGCACGAAGGCATGAGAAATTCTCCATTCTTTTAGGATTATTTTCTTATCTCTTTCTTTGGATTATTTCTCATCTTTACTTTGTAATAAGATTGGGAAGAAATAGATATGGATAATGTATGAACATCGTTATCTTTATGTATTTATATATTACAGATTCTATTGATAATTTGCAATTTTATGCTTCCTATTCTATTTCTTAGATATCAATAGGATAAAATGATAACTTTTAGAGAAATGTGACATCTGGAGACTAAAAATAGAACGTTGGTTGGGAGGAAGAGGATATGACTAATATTGGACTGACATATTTGTAGCTAGGATGAATAAGTACCTAGATCGCCTACTTGGATAAAAATAGGATATACTTAATGCATCAAAATTAGTTGACTTATCCCGCCCAATGATGTAGTTAGGTATTCAGTTTTGGTCAAAGGTTATATATTGAACAGACCTTCACCATAACATCAACCTTATGATACAAAAATTTGGTAGATATCTTAATTACACTTATTGACTACATAAAGATACAATGAAATTACGTTAGTGCCATAAACATAGGTCATTCTTTTGTTTGAACAATCTCTGCATATTTATTTTCTTGCTTTAGCTAAATAAGTATTATAATCAACGATCACCCAAATCTTGACATTTATAGATTAAGCAAGTAATTATGACTAGTTTAATTTAGTAGATAGTTAGTCACAAGTCTCTATGAATTCGACATTTGTCTCGCATGCATCACTTTATTACTTGTACAACAGCATACACTTGCATGTGTGTTTGGATGCATATGTAACCAAAGTCATGGACTTGATGATAATTGTCAAAGAGTTAAAAAAGAATGAGCTTTTGAAGATAAAGAGACCTTAAGTAAAAAATGTTAATAGGAGAGAATTCTCCATGGAATCCACCACTATTAAGCCTTATCTACTATTATTTTGAAAAAAGATCAAGTTATTAATGGTTGTACGAGACCAAGAAATAATCCCTCATGCGCAAAATTAAAATCCTCTTTAAGATCAAACAATTCCCATGGACTAACGAACAACAGACAATTCGATCTAATAAGCATCTTATGTTAGATTGATAAAATTTATGGCTTGGATCTAATGGCCATGAACTCTATAATTGTGTTCCATTCAAAGAGAATCTTAGAATCTTCTGTAATATGGGGGATGACAAGTCTATCCCATCCTTATATTGTTCGGTTGTGATTTCATATACGGTCCCTAACCTCTAGATATATACAGGTCTTACCAATATGACATTAGTCCCAATGGTGTTAATTTCAAAACCTTCACGATCCGAGTTGTATTTATTGCTCACATTCTGAAAATACTATTCAGTGCTTCTTACGAGACTACTGCAATTGGCCTTTCCCTACGTATTACCACATTATTCATTCACCTACTTATGAGTAGTGTTTTAAATTGCGTACGAGGCGCGACCTTCGAGGCAAGGCATTGTCAAAACATATTAAGGCATTGAGGGGAGGCAAAAGTATTGAAGGCGTACACCCACCTATTTGGAGCGTTCACCTAGATGTTGGGACATTCGCTTAAGCGTGAGGTGAAAATTGGACGTACAAAACTAAAATAACTTTTCCGATTAGAATTTTAATTTAAACTTACTTTGAAAATATCTGACTGGTAAATACCTAAATACTCATATCAAAAGTTAAAAGTCACTTTCAGACGTATTTGTTGCTACTTAAGAAAGTGTTGGGTACACACTTTCTTCTCCCTAATTCATTTTTTTAAAATTCTTTTCAAGTCAAAAACTGACTAGATTTTAAGTTATTTACTCTTTTGCTCTCCTTTAAAATATAATATATGATAAATGAGTGCATAAATAGACTAATCAAGTAACAAAATGGTAGAAATTAATTAATTATGCACTACTTTTTGGGAAAACTTGTGTTTTTGAGGACATATAATAGTTTACTATATGAAAAATTTGACTTTATATATTAGTTATATCATGTGTCTTTGATTATTTTTTTCCGTTGAAGCAATTTTAGATACATCTTTCACTTATTTTTTATAATTTTGATGTATTCTTACTTTTCTGGTGATTTATTTCAGTTA
>JBDJHY011018861.1:0-14320 GCA_039654485.1 Withania somnifera
CTAACATAAATATATCATATAATATATGTTAAACAGGAATTAATAATTTAGCTAAGCATAATTGTAAAAAGATATACATTTTCTTGTAAATCCACTAATTGTTGCTCCATAAGTTGGGATCCAAAATAATTTATTAATATTTTTGGAAGATGTTTACAAAGAAAATATTGATGTTATTAGAGTTGGATTTCGTGTGTCCTCCAAATAAAATCTAAGCATCTATTTATATATCTATCCTAGGGGTTAGTATTGTAAATAAAAAGAAATAATTTACAGTTATAGTCCTTATCTATTTACATTAGAGATCCCTATGACGTGTGAGGCTAGATGTAAGTCATTTTCTTTTCCGTTTGTCTGTCTTCTTCTGTTTTTGTCTTATCTTCTTCTGCTTTCTTCTGCTTTTGCCTTATCTTCTTCTGCTTTTGCTTTCTGTTGCTTTTTGTCTTTTCTTCTTTTGCTTTATCTTCTGCTGTCCTTCTTCTACTTTTTTATCAGAATCCGCTAACATTAAGGGTCAGGTTGTCATTCTAGGGTTTGGACATGTAACATATTTTGGCTAGTTTTAAGGAAGTTAATACTGATAATTTGCTTAAGGCTTAAAGGTTGAGTTAGAGTCAGCTTCACCTAAAGAGATGATTAAATGGACTAAAGGGAAAGTTTAGTAGCTAATATGAGTGTAAACTAAGGAATCAGTAAAGTACAGGTTCAGTTAATAAGTACAACAATTCAGAGGCCCATTTGATACAAATTGAATAAAAGTTCAGCATGTGTCAGTCTTGGGAGTAGTATTAGCACCAAGAGTATTTGGGTAGTCTAACCCTTATCCCATAACCTTTGGTTGCCAACTATAGGAAGTCCATCATGGCCCAAAAAGTGCCTTATATCTTACTTGTTGGATCCACTAGCGTTCAACCAACGTCCTTTACCTTTGGTAAGGGAAACCTACATGGTAAATATTGGACCTTATAGCCTTGTGCATGGGGGATGTCGGTTATAAAATCTCTCAAAGTTCAACTAAGTGTCAGTAAGTAAGTGGAGTCAGATAGAAGAGTTAAATAATAAGGGAACAAATTTTGATTAAATATTACCTTATTGTATATATTTGCCTATTTGAGTCAGCAGGTGGCATTCGAGGTAAGTATAAAGTGTTCATGTATTGTGCAGCTATGCTAATATTTATTTTGATGGCCTATTTGCACTAACCTCCTGCATACTCAGTATATGTGATATAATGACTATATGCTTTTTTGTGCTGCATGTATTTCACACATGTAGATTCGGCCAGCCATATGGACATTTGCAGTTGACTTGAATCAGCATTCTTTGAGATTGAAAGTGAAGTGGTGAGTTACCACTTGATTTGGGAACACTGCTGGAGTTATTTTACTCTATTATAGATTAGAGTTGAGATTTTGAAATACTCCTATTAGTATGTTTTGGCCATCTAGGGGCATAGTCCTAGGTTATTTATCATTATCCAGCTTGTTAGTTTTTTCAGACATATATGGTGTCAAACTTGGATATTGAGTATTTTGTTAATTATTCATACATCCCTAGATTATTGTGAGGTTCACCATTTTGTTGATTTCATTATTTCTATGACTATGCTTTTGCTAAGTATAAGTGATAGAGCTAGGTATGATCCAAGGGTATATCTAAGGCTAATGAGGTAACTTAGCGGCTAAGGATGCTGGTCCCACCAATGAGTGACTTTGGGGTGTGACAAGCTTAGTATCAGAGCATTAGGTTCATAGAGTCCTATGATATATTTGAAAGACAATGTTAGATAGAGTCTTAGTTATAGGTATGAACTGTAGCATACTTATAACTGAGAGGCTATTGAGCGTTTAGGAAATAATTACCTTCATTCATGATCACTTTCGTGATCTGGAATTTAGCTTCATATTTCTATTCTAATTCGTGCTTTACACATTTCAAATCATTCCATAACACAGATAGCTTGCTCGCTAGGACAAGAATAGGAATCAACAAAATCAGGCTCTACTAGCTTTAGAGCCACAACAATCGGACATCACCAACTCATAGTTCAAAAATATGATACAATCAATTGCCTATACTGTGGTTGCACAAGATCAACAACCAACCCCTGCATTGGTAATCCATCCAGTTTTTGATCTAGGTATTGTGAGGGTAAGAGAGTTCTTAAGGTTGAGTCCCCAGAGTTTTTTTTCAATTGAGAATTGATGAGGACCCGTAGAACTCGGTAGAAGAGTATAGGATCTGTGAGTTGATGAGGGTGTTTCAAGTGGAAAGGGTATACTTAGCTTCTTATTGGATAAAATATATTTCTAGGTCTTGGTATGATATGTGGAAGAAGAACAGAGGGGTAGGAGTACTTCTTCCTTCTTAGGATGAGTTTGTGGAGGCTCCGAGGGAGAAAAGAAAGAAGAGGGTTAGGTAGTTTTTAAATCTAGAGAAGGATCCATTATGGTGGATAAATATGGAATAAGGTTTACCAAGATCTCTAGGTATTACCTAGATATGGTTGTCCAAATAGATATGGTCATGTCAAACCTCTCTCCAGATTTAATTCAGGCAGGGAGAGAAACTATGTTAACAAGTGATATGGACATCGGTAGGTTGATGGTCCATCTTTAGCAGATTGAGAAGGATATGGTTAGATTAAGAGGAAATTAATCACAATAAAAAGAAAAAGACTGATATTTAGAGTTTACTCAACCCAACTCAAGTGCGGGTAATAGTTCATCAAACTTCTAGGGGACTGACCCCTTCTTTTTTTAGTGCTCATACTTAAAATTCCAGGCAACCTCAGAATCAAGACTTCTTAAATAACTTCCTAGGGTAGTTCGACAAAAGGGTGCGCTTTTCTTATTTGTGGCAAGTGTGATAAGAATCATGCAGTTTTAGTGCCCTTTGTGATGATGTGTGATTTAGATTTGGTCATCAGGTCATAATTTGAGAGATTTTCGTTCAAAGGAGGTGCGTTTGTTGTGGTAATCCAGGCCATAGGGTTAAGGATTGTACCATGCCTAAGTAGGGAGGTAGAGGTTGTAGATTTCAAACTACAGCATCAAAAGCACTAGCATCCCACCTAACTCAACAGGGCGCTTCTACTAATACGTGGTGGTATGCAACTGAATTGGTTATATGATTTTTAGCTCCAGACAAGATCAGGAGTAGTCGAAAAATATAGTGCTAGATTTGTTGGATGTGCATGGTGTTAGTGATTATGCATTATTAGACCCCATAGACAACCTATATTTTGTATCCCCCTTTTTTACTAGACAGTTTGGTGTGAATCCTAAGGTTTTATTTGAGTCCTTTTCCATGTAAAATCCTATTAAAGACTTTATAGTAGCTGTAATGGTATAATGTAGTTGTCAAGTATCTATATTGGGAATGGTAGTTCCAGTTGATCTGCATGAGTTAGATATGGTAGATTTTGATGTCATTCTAGGCATGGATTGACTCCATTCATGCCATGCTGTTGTTAATTGTAGGACTAGAGTTGTCCGTTTCCAATTTCCTGATAGACTTGTCCTTGAGTGGGGAGGGAGTAGAGTTGTCCTTAAGATTAGATTCATTTCGTACCTTAAAGCCAGAAAGATGATTTCTACGGGTTGTATCTACATCTAGTCTGAGTCTAGGACTCTAAGTCCTAGACTCCGGATATCCAGTCAATTCCAGTTGTTAGGGAGTTTATAGATGTGTTTCCCGAGGATTTACCTAGGCTTCCTTTTAACAGGGAGATAGACTTAGTCATAGACCCCATTCTGGGCACTAAACCTATTTCTATCCCTTCATATAGAATGGCACTAACTGAGCTTAGGGAGCTAAAATATCAGTTAGAAAACTTACTAGACAAGGGATTTATCCTCTCTAGTGTGTCTCCTTAGGGTGCCCCTATCTTGTTTGTGCATAAGAAATATGGTTCCTTTCGAATGTGCATATATTGCCTCCAATTAAAAAGGGTCATAATTAAAAAAATATCCTATTTCTAGGATTGATGAATTATTTGATCATTTCGTGCTGTCTACCTTCTACTTACGGTCAGAGATTCAGATATACCAAAGACTGCTTTTTGGACCCGTTATGGACACTTTGAGTTTATAATCATGTCATTTTGTTTGACTAAGGCTCTTACAGCCTTCATGGACCTCATGAATAGGGTATTCAGGACATACTTAGACCTGTTTGTGATTGTCTTTATTAATGACATTCTAGTTTATCTTAGAAGAAAGAAGAAGCATGCAAATCATCTTAGAATTGGTTTGTAGACTCTTAGGGAATGTCAGACTTATGAAAAATTCTCTAAGTGTGAGCTTTGGCTCCATTCAATCACTTTCCTTGGTCATATCATTTTCAGTGAGGACATACAGGTAGATTCCAAAAGATATATTCCATTATAAATTGGCTCAGACTAACCTCTCTATCAGATATTCGTAGATTTCTAGGTCTATCTTGGTACTACCATTGTGTTTTCTTAGGATTTTCTTCCATAAATGATCCCTTGACCAGTTTAACTCAAAACAAGGTGAAATTTAAATGGTCAGATGCATGTGAGTAAAGTGTTGAGGAGGTAAAAAAAAGGTGGACTCTAGCTTTAGTGTGGACCTTTCCTGATGGTTTAGAGTGTTTTGTAGTTTATTATGATGCCTACAAAATTGGTTTGAACTATGTGTTGGTACAACATGATAAGGTGGTGGCTTACGCCTCTAGGAAAGTTATGACTCATGAGAAGAATTATCGTACTTATGATCTTTAGTTGGTAGTTGTGTATTTTCTTTGAATTTTTAGAGACACTACTTTTATAGGGTGCATGTAGATGTCTTCACCAATTATATGAGTCTATAACATGTTTTCGGTCAAAAATATTTGAATTTTTTTCAGAGGAGGTGGCTTAAGTTCCTGAAGGATTATGACATGACAGTTATGTATCATCCAGGAAAGGCCAATGTGGTGGCTGATGTCCTTAGCAAGTTGTCCTTGGGTAGTATGGCTCAAGTTAGTAAAAATAAGAGAGAGTTAGCTAGAGATATGCATAGGCTTACACACCTTGGGGTTGGGTTGACAAATGTTGATGATGGTGGTATACGTGTCCTGAATGCTTTAGAATCATCTCTTATAGTTGAGAAGAAGAGTAAGAAAGATAGTGATCCAAACTTAGTTAAGCTAAAAAGATTATTCCAGAAGTATAAAGACCTATTTCTCACTAGGGGGAGATGGTGTTCTCTTCTATGAGGATCGTCTTTGTGTCCCAGTAGTTGATGGGTTGAGATATATAATTTTGTTAGAGGCTCATAGTTACAGGTATTTTGTTCATCCGGGAGCTACTAAGATGTATATAGATCAAAAGGAAGTGTATTGGTGGGAAGGTATGAAGAGGTACATAGTTGAGTTTATGGCTAGCTATATAAATTATCAGTAAATAAAGTTAGATCACTAAAGGCCAGCAGGTAAGATGCAATAGTTTGAGATTTCTACATGGAAGTAAGAGGTGATTAATATGCATTTTCACCAGTTTACCATTATCCCAAAAACATAATTTCATATGGATTATGGTAGACTGAATAACTAAGTCTTCTTTCTTCCTTCCTGTTCACAACAGTTATTTAGTCGAGCAGTATGGTAGGATCTCTTTGTAATATATCATCAGGATACATGGGAACCATCATGGTCATTTACTTGCCTTTCTACGTTTCTCATGTTTAGAGACTTTTTTTAATTTCCCTAAGTCATTTATGACTTGATGGGATTGTTAGTTTTGTTTCATGGAAGTTCTATCACTTGTTATCTTAGTGTTCCTGTTTTAAGGGCTTCACCTTGAAATAATTGAACTTGAGAATAAATTTTTAGCAAACAAGCTCGAAATTTGATTTCAACTGTTATATTAGCTGTGCAATGTTGACTTTCATCTAGATAAATCTTTAGTTCAAGGACCAGGGCTTTTGTTTTGAGTTTGAGCTATTTTTAGGAAATTAAAATTCATCCGAGTTTAGTTTGGAGCTTGAGATGGATTTTTGTGATCGGGGATCTGGATCGAAATTTTGACGCTTCCATCAGCTCCAAAATGTTAAATTTAGACTGCTAGGGTTATTAGAATGCTTCTCGAGGTGTTCAGACTCAATTTGAAGGCTCGTGTGGGAAGTTGAAAAGTTGCTGGTTTTGATTCATTTTGTATAAGAGTCTTTTTGCTTAAATGACCTCATATGGCCATTTTTTTGATTATGTTGAGTCTGAAATATTATTTTTGTATAGTTTGTATATTTTTTTGTTGATGTCCATGCCCAATTATATTTCGAGCTCCTTGTTGGAGTTTCTAGAATTGCTAAAAATCAATATTTTTGCTGTCAACTGTGCATGCCATAGTTTTTTTCCGCATTTGCGGAGGTCTAGAGGGATACTTATCTGTATTTGCAGGACTTAGGTTGTATTGACAAAGAAGGATGAGAGTAGGGGGCCCCTCTTTGGCTGTAGGGCCCCTCTGTTAGCGAGGGAGGGTGACCAGCTCTATAAAATACTTCATTTCACCTTTCACCCATGTAATTCTAAACTCGAAAATTCCACTTTTATATAATTTCTTAATCTTTAGAGGAATTTTCCAAGGGGAATTGTTGGATCTTGGTTGGTAGAGCGTTGGGTTGAATATTGTGAGCGCCTTTTATCAATTTGTTGGTCAAGTTTCCCCTAAATTCCACTCTTTTAATTGTGTAATATTTCTTCCTTTTACATAAACTTTCCATGTCTATTTTGTAGACCCATTTAGGGTCCTTTTTATCTCAAATTTGAACCACATATTCTTGGAGTTGAGGCATGTCTGCCAATATTTTTAGTTTTATTTTTCAAGCTATGGGGACCAGGGGGCCGCCCGTTTTAGGCCCTATTTTTGATCCAAATTGCACTTGGAAATATGTGTATTGTTCTTCATATTTTGACCTCTATATACCTAATTTTATAGCTTTTAGCTATTTCAGTCCCTTCTCGAAGCTGCAGGCTAATTTTATACATATCTCGAGGACTTTTCATTGGCTCCCAGGTACACAAGGCTTTCCTTGAATTTTAGACTGGGGATTATATTGCATATTTATTATTTTAGGTCTAGTTTTTTTGTTGGGTTTTTAGGTTGATTTATCTTTACCCTTTTTATTGAACGATCATGATACTCCCTAAAAATAGAAATTCTTGATCAATGGAGGAACAATATCACCACTTTTGTCCAATAAGATACCAAAATAGATTATTGACTCATGCCGTACTAGAAATAATCCCAAGAAATCCTTTGAGATCTTAGATCCTATTTCTCAATGATATTCCACGATCAAGACAACTGTCTGAATCCACTTTGTATGGGATATAGGAGTTCCCGAGATAGCTTAGTCCCATTTGCTTGCTGCGGGCAGTTCTAGACACTTAGAGGTGGGTTTGGGGTATTGAGAGGTCTTAAAGTGTTATGTGTTCTTAGTTGGTGGATTCTTGACAATCCTAGTTGTGTTGTAGACTTGTTTGTTCCACAGTTATGCTGCGATCATGCATTTGGACTTGAGTTGTGGTTTTGCGAGTACTAGCGCGGTCCCGATACTCCAGTTTTTTGGATAGTTACTTAATTAACCGAAATTAGAGGTTACTAGACTAACTGTAAGGAGTTTTCTTACTTCAATATGTATACTGAATCCATAACCATATGTGGTACAAAGATATTCTTGAGTATAAATTAGCTTGGTTTTGATTGTTGCAGCTACAGTCTGAGCTATCAAAAGGGAGTGGTCTCAGTGTGATTATGCTTAGGGCGTGATCTTAATGCCTATTTTTAGGCTCGATATGACACCTGATTATGAGGCAAGAGTATCTAGTGTGAGATGATTCTTGGATAATGAGTGTGGCCTCGAGTTTGGGTCTCAAAGTGAAGGCTTTCAGAGGTGCGATATCCTATTTTGAGTGTTTATGCCTGTGATCTACTGTTCTCATCCCCTTGAACTCATTCTATTGCGCTTTTGTCACTCTCTTGGCTTACGGGGGAAGTCATGGTGAGTCCATTGTCTTTTTTGTTTGTGCCTACCGGCAGGATGAGGCGTCAGATAGGTTTTGTATGTTTTCTTTCTAATTGTACCTAGGGGTAGTAAGGTAGCTTTTGTGTTATGTATATTCTTTATCTCCCTTTTTGACTTTACTTATTATTGTTTGGTACCCTTTATCGTATCATTATTTATACTCAGTCGGAGCCCGGGTATGTTCCTGGTATTCGACTCTTCATGGTTATGTGATAGGTGGTTATCATCTGGAATAGAAGTACATTGATCTACTTGCTTAAAGAATTCATCCATTCCCTTTTGTTCCTAGTTGTATATTATACATTCTACTGATTTAGCTATGTCATTAGTTTTGATTCCTTATTTCCTTACTATTGTGACTATTTTACTTTTCTCATTTTTATGTTACTTATACTTTATTTAGGCTCGGTCGGCCTATTATGCATATTGGGTACCTTTGTTTATGGTGCTCAAACTGGACTTCTGTACTAATTTATAGTGTAGATACCAGTATGGGTCATTATACAAGGCCTGATCACATGGATTAGACTGCAGTAGATCGGAGACTTACGGTGAGCTTCTAGTATATAGGCTGATCGTGTCTCTCTCTGGTTGATGCCTGCATGTTTTGTTCCCTACAGGCTATGCCATTTTTGTATTTAAGAGCTTATATGTATTGTACATTCCTTTTGGATACTATAGTTTGTAGCTCCTTATGCCATCAACACTGGGTTTTAGGTTGGGTTTGTATAGATATATTTGAGTTATTGGATTTATTCTACAGTTTTATTCATTATTTTCAGTTATAAGTTGTTATAGCCTATTTCTTTTCACTCTGAGTTGTAGGTATAAGCTTACCTATAGGTGGGTTGTAGGATCCATCCTGGCATTAGTTTAAGTCATGTAAAAGTGGTATCTGAGCCAGGGTTACCGGTCTATTTTACATAGAGCAAGTACTTAGTAGAGCTTGCAGATCGGTATGTAAATGTCCATATCAAATTTTGGGAGGCTCTAGTGTACCTTAAGAAAGATTTCACCTCTTGGTTCTTGTCATGCGTTGATATTCGTACCTTTTTAGGAAAGACTCACTTTGGCTTTACTCTTTTGCAGATGGTGTGTACCGAGCTTCATTCATGGATCGATACCCTCTTTGTCAAGTCATGAGGGGGTAGCAGGGGATACCCAGCTGATTGGTACTCTTCTAGATTCTACTCAGCTGACTATAGTCATGGTAGACCCTCTACTTCATCCGTATACCATACTTGTACCTTTGCTGCAGTTTACACAGCCATCGCCTAATACTAACATAGATATGTTATGGTAGATGCTGCATATGTTCGGTGGGATAACAATAGATGTTCCACAGTCCTTAGGTTAGGGAGAGACACAGGGTGTAATACCTCCCCTATTGTCATAGCTCCAGCAGCACTGCCTATACTATTTACGACACCAGTTTAGGACGCTACTACATCTACTTCAGTGCCCTCTCCTACTATTCTATCTTCTGAGGTGAGGAAGATGTTGGACCATTTCCTACAGATTACATGTCTAGGTTCAATGGTAATGGGGCAGGACCCCCATGAGTTTATTATAGCCTTCGAGGTAAGGTTGAGGACTTTGGAGAATCTGGAGACTTATGGGGTTGATTTTACCACTTATCTACTCAAGGGACCCACCAGTCATTGGTTGAGGGTACATAGATTCATATGCTACCCGATTTGATCTTATTGACATGGAGTCAGTTTAGAGAGGTATTTATTGTCATGTATTTTCATAGGATCACCCGAGATTTACTATAGGAGTAGTTTGCATATTTATAGTAGGGCTCCATAACCTTTCTTCAGTATGAGGCTCGATTTATTGATTTGTCTAGGCAAGTTGGAGAGTTATTGCCCACTAAGGAGGAGCAGATCTGCTATTTTTCATATGGGTTGAGACCTGACTTGCACATATTTTTTGAGTGATTGTTTGTCCTGAAGAATCCTTTTTTAGATATTTCTTTTCATGCTTACAAGATCGAGCTTATAGATCGACTGTCCCAAGGAGGAAGCAATAAGAGACAACATCACTAGGGCGAATATTCAGGTTCATGATAAGAAGGTAGAGATTACAGTGGTAGTAGGGGATGTTAGTAGGGTATCATTATGGTCAGTCTAGCTGACAGTATCATGCTGCACTCTAAACTTCTGATATGGGACAGAGTAGTCACCCCGTCAGGGGCTTAGCTTTGGTTCTCTGGGTTAGAGTGAGGGTTTCAGTAGATGATCCAGAGATGGTTTTTATGAATGTGGTAAGGTAGAGCACTATGCTTGAGATTTCCCCATATCCCCTAGGGATCGTTATTCTGAGGGTTTCTTTGATTGTAGTGATCGGGGTCACTTTACTAGGGATTTTCCTTGGCACTCAGACAACATCCAGGCCTTCCCAACATATTATAGATAGTGCCACTAGCTAAAGGTGTTCATCCAACCACTCGTGGAGCTAGAGGTGGAGGCCAGGGTAGAGAAGGAGAGTAGTGGGATGGTGGCCGCTGTCAGCTTTATGCCATTCCAGATAGGGCATTGTGATGCTTTTGGTATTGGTTTGGATTGCTCTTTGACACAACAGGATTTGTTATTTCAAATACTTCAAGGCAACTGAAGGATCACAAGTGGAATTATTTCACTCATGACTTGGAGTTGGCAGTAGTAGTTTTCACACTTAAGATTTGGAGACACTACTTATATGGAATTAATTGTGAGATGTATACTGATCACCTCATCTTGCAGTACATTCTAAGCCAAAAAGAACTTAACTTGAGACAATAGAGGTGGGTTGAGCTCCTGAAGGACTATGACTTGAGTATTCTATATCACCCCAGCAGAGATAATGTGGTTACAGATGCCTTTAGCGATAATGAAACGAGTATAGGTAACCTAGCTTCTATATTTGTTTTAGAGAGATCGTTGTCTCCGGACATATGATCCTTGGCTAATCGGTAGTTTAGATTGGATATTTCAGCTCCGGAGAGGGTGTTTGCACATATTAAGTCTAGTTCTCCTTTATTTGATCAGATTGTACAATGCTACTATAAGAATGCCCGTCTAATTAGAGTTCGATACCAGACTCTGAGGGGAAATTTTAGTTGGGCTTAGGTTGATTCTAATAGTGTGTTATATGTTCATAGATGTCTTAGTGTTTCTAAGGATGGTTGTTTGATTCAAAATTTGTTGCATGAGGTCTATTGCTAGGATGTATCATGACTTGTGTCAACATTATTAGTGGTGGGAAATGAGAAGAGATATAGTAGCTTTTGTGTGTTGGTGCCTGAATATTCAGCAGATGAAGCTTGGGCACCGAAGACCTGGTGGTAAGATGCATAGACTCTCGATTACTGAGTGGAAGTGGGAAAAGATCACTATGGACTTTTTTTATTGCCTTCCTTTCACCTCTAGAGTTCGTGATTGCATTTGGATCATCGTGGATTGACTTACCAAGTTAGGTAATTTTCTATCGATAGACTCATCTTGGGGTACTGAGAAGCTGGCCGAGTTGTATGTTCATGAGGTGGTTAGGCTTCATGGGGTACCGGTTTCCATTATATTAGATTGGGGCATTCAATTGACATCTTATTTTTTAAGGACAATGCAGAGGGAGATGGATACAGAGGTTGCCTTGAGTACAACATTCTATCCTCGAATTGATGGACAATATGAGAGGACTATTCAGGTGCTTTAGTATATGTTGTGGGCTTGTGCTTTTTATTTTTGAGGTAGTTGGGACATATACTTAGCTTTAGCAAAGTTTTTTTATAATAACAATTATCACTCTAACATTTATATAGTACCGTTCGAGGCCTTGTATGGTAGGCACTGTAGATCATTATTAGTGGTTTTTTTTGGTAGGGAGACTCCACCTCAGAGTTCAAATTGGTTCTGTGATACAGTTGATAGTGTTAGAGATATTTAAGATAGGCTTCAAATAACACAGAGTATCCAGAAGTCCCAAATAAATCATAGGCTTCAACCCTTTGAGTTCAATACTGGTAATGTGGTTTTTCTATGTGTATCACCCATGAAGGGAGTTATGAGGTTTGGTAGGCGGGGTAAGCTTAACCTTAGGTTCATTGGGCCATATGAGATCATAGAGAGGGTTGGAGATATTTACTTATAGACTTGTCTTACCTCTAGAGTTTTCTATTATGCATCTTATGTTTTATGTGTTGATGCTTTGCAGGTATGTGCCAAACCCATCACATGTCCTTCATCAAGAGTCTATTCAGCTTGATGACCGTTTAACCTATTTTAAGGAGCCTGAGGCGATAATTGATAGAGATATGAGGTAGTCCAGGTCTACCGAGATTTCGGTGGTGAATATTCATTAGGCACGTTGACCAGTTAATGAGGATACCTGGGAGAATAAATGGGATATGAGGGCCTAATATCAACATATTTTAAGCTTTTAGGTACTAATCTTTCCTTGACTTTCGAGGATAAAGGTCCGGTGGATATTGTAATTACCCACATAGTTATTTACTCTCCCTTCTACTTTTCCCGTGTTTAAAGCCTTCTATTAGCTTCTTTATGTCATTTATGACTCTCTGGGACCGTTCGTTTGGTTCCCATGAAGTTCTTTATCTTGTTATCTCAGTTTTGTTATTTTAAAGGCTTAACCTTGAAATAGTGGAACTTGAGAGTGAATTCTTAGTAACAAGCTCGTAATCAGGTTTTAATAGTTCTATTAGGTTTGGAATGCCGACTTTGGTTTATATAGACCTTTATTTCAAGTTTTAGGGCTTTTATTTTGAGTTTGAGCTATTTTTAGGAAATCAATTCAATTGGAGTTCAATTTGGAGCCTGGATGGATTTTGGTGACCAAAGTCCCGAATCAGAATTTTGACCCTTCCATCAGCTCCAAAATGCCGAATTTTGGCTAGTAATGTTATTGGCATGCTTCTCGAGGTGTCCAGACTCATTTTGTAGGCTCATATGGGAAGTTGAAAAGTTGCTGGTTTTGGTTCATCTAGGTATAGGGGTCCTTTTTACTTAAACAACCTTGTATGACCATTTTGTCAATTCATTGTGTCTAAAATATTATGTCTATGCAGTTTGCATATTTGGTTTGTTGAATCCTTGCTGAATTTTATTCCGAGTACCTCGTTGGAGTTTTTAGAATTTTTGAAAAATATCATTCTTAATTATATAGGCCATAGTTGTTCTCCACATTAGCGGATCTTCTCCGCATTCTCAGAGGTCCAACGAGAGGCTTCTCTGCATTCTCGGGCCTTGGACCGAGTTCTCGAAGAAGGATAGGAGCAGAGGGCCTCACGTTCATGATAGGGGGCTGCGTTCATGAGGGAGGGCGACCAACTCTATACAATACTTCATTTCAGCTTTCATTCATGCAATTCTAAACTAAAAAATTCAGCTTTTATATACATTTATTGATTTTTAGAGGCTTTTTCCATGGGGAATTGCTAGAGCTTGGTTGGTGGAGCATTCGAGAGCATATTGTGAGAATTTTCTTTCAATTTTGAGGTCGGTTGTCCCCTAATTTCCACTCTTTTAATCGTGTAATATTTCTTCCTTGCATAAATTTTCCATGGCTATTTGGAGATCTATTTGGGGTCCGTTTTATCTCAATTTTAAACTACGTGTTTATTGAGTTGAGGCTTACCTCTCGGTATTTTTGGTTTTAATTTTCGGGTAGCAGGATCCACGACCCTATTTTCAGGCCAGATTTTTGACCCAAAATTCACTTGGAAATATGGGCATCATTCTTCAGCTTTTGACCTCTAGATACCTAATTTGATGATTCCAAGCTATTTTGGGCCTTCTTAGAGCTGCGGGCTTATTTTACAAATATTTTAAGGACTTTTTATCTGCGTCCGGGTAGGTTAGGCTTTTCTTTATTTCATTATATTTCATATTTATTATGTCGGGGCTAATTGTTGGGTTGGGATGTAGGGTTGGTTTATATTTTCACTGATTCTTCTCGTATTATTGACTTTTCTACTCTGTTGCGACACCACTGGGGATATAGGAGTTCCTGGGATAACATAGTCCTGTTTGCTTGTTGTGGGCAATATCTGGCCCTATGTGGTGGGGTTAGGGTATCGAGAAGGATTAGAGTGTTATCTTATCTTAGCTTGTGGCTTCTAGCCGACCCTAGTTGTACTGTAGATTTATTGGTTCCACTGTTATGCTGCAGTCATGCTTTTGGACTTAGGCTGTAGTTTTGAGAGTGCAGGCGTGGTCTCAATACTACAATTTTCTGGATAACTTGATAATTAACTAAAAATGGAGGTTTTTATTGGCCTTACTAGAAGGAGT
>JBDJHY011018971.1:0-18170 GCA_039654485.1 Withania somnifera
CTCTGCTTCGGCTACGGACTACGAGGTTTGGTTCTCCTACTGGTGGTATAGTAGGTGCCATCATGATTCGAGAAATCGGGTCATGACACTTTACCATAATCACAATCGATGCTCCATGGCCAACCAAATCAATATCAACAAGTATGATGATCTCATCAAGACATGATTCAAGATTCATAATCAAGTTTCATTAATGAATAATCATTACAAATTAACCATAGAAAGTATCACAAGATGACATTTTAATTTTATACACAAAGACCTTTTGAGAAATTTTTATCAAGAATAACCTTTTTATTCTAATTTAGCCTCCCGGTCATATTTGATATCAAGATCGCCATTTAATTATCGTGAATATTTTCATCAACATGTATATAATTAGACCTCAAGTATTATTCAATTCTTTATTTCAGACCACATGTTTGAACCGATAATTTACAACACAACTCAAGAAAAGCCATAATTCAACAAATTCATCAAGTAAGATCATGGTTCATTAATTCATCAACTAACATCAAGGTTCAACAATTCATCAAGTATGTTCATTTTCCCCATGTATTCATTTCAAAGCTAACATAATAGACAATTACTAGTTTTTTCTGAAGCACCCATATCATTCCAAGCCAATAAATCAATTATCAAGCAATTGGAATATTAGCAAGAAATTGTTAACAATGTATAGAAAGCGATTAAACCTCAACTTTTGTTAGAATTTGAAGATCCAAGATACTCGTGTGCTTTACCCTTGTGAATAGTCTCTAACCCTACACAATCTAGTGACCCGAGAAAGAATTACAAGAAACTAAATACTGATCAACACCCAAAACCATATAATTAATGCTTATGCAAAAATCAACCCCGGGCCCACGGGGTCAAGATCAAAACTTAATTATAAAATAATATTACGCATTACTATGAGATGATAACTATTAAGTTTCATTGAAAACTCATTCCATTTCATAGCAAAAATCCCAAGTTTCTTATTAATTTCGAGTTTAAAATTTTCCACTGTTTTGGGGGAATCATAAAATTTCTATGTAAAATCATGTTAAAGTAGCTTAGATTTGATGGAAATAGGTTTCAGAAACTTACCCAATTGGTTAGCCTTTAAAACTTTGATCAACTTTGCCAAAATAGGGTTTTAGTTTGTGGTTTGCATGAAAAATTAGAAGAGTTCGAGTGAAAGTTGAAATTTTTTTGTTTTATACCAGTTGTGGTCGATCTATTGGACCAACTGGATGATTTATCGATCCTATCGGTTTATTATACCAGGGTACTATTTTTTTGGTCACTGATAAATTAGTAATATGTCCGACTCATCGTACATGACCGATTAATCGACCAAAAGGACTAATAAATCAGTCAATGACATCAACTTGAGACAACAGTTCACAACCACATTCAAAAACTCAATATAGGCCTCTGGGGTTCATTGGGAAAACATAAACCATACATCAAAACATACTAATTTAGATATTCTGGACTCAACTTTTCCATCAAATTATCCATATGAGGTCTCCTTGACTCGTTAAAGGCCCAAAAACTAACTTTTCTCAAAAAAGGTCAAAATGCTACCAGCGCCTAGAAAAATAAAAGAGACCTAATTCTAGAATAAAATCAACCTCCCGAGTCTGGTGGAACCATTGTATTTTGATTTGAGCAGTCTAAGATCAAATATTGACCCAAGTCAACCAATTCACTTAAAACTTCAACTTTATCCTGTCTAAACGTTCAAACTTACCATGGAAGGTCTAAAATAGGAAACGAGAGTGTAACTTAGACAAAACACGATTCTAGAGCTGATGGAACTGATGAAATTATGATATAAGGTCTAGAACTCTATTTGATGCCTATATTTCCTCATTTGAACTTAAAAGCTACAAAAATAAAATATCTCAAACTTTTATCTCAAATCACATCACATATCCGAACCAACCATGGAACCATACTTAGTTTGATATAACTGAACTATAAAAGGGGAAAAACGGTCAAAATACTCCAAAAATATAAAACTGACCTTTAGGGTCATTACATGTGTATTTGGAATGGTAGTAGCCATTATATGGAGAGAAAAGAACCTGATCAGATTCCCATAGTGCAGAATATAAAGTTGAAAAGGCGTGCAAAGAAATAGCCATCCATGTATGTATTAAAGGAAAAAATCAAAGAAAATGGAAGGATCGGCTAAGAAGAATGCAAGGCATACCTTAAAGTGGAGTGTTTGGAAAGATATCAAATGGAAGAGTCACATATTAGACATCGATTTATTTCTAGTATAAGGGACTTAGTATGGAATAGCTTTAGACTTGTAGTTAGCAAACTGATAGTGAGTAGCAAGTGTAGATGATGTAAAGTTGCTTTCAGTTTTGTTATTAATTAGAAATAGGTGGTCAACCCCTATTTTGTTTAGTAATTCTCAGTTATGAATGAAAATCTACAGTTATAAAAAAGAAATAGTGTTCAATTAGAAAAATATGGATAAATTGATCCTAGTTACTCTTTGGGGTGGAGTGGAAGAAAGGAGAGATTCTTAAACACAGAAAATGATCTAATAAATGAAAGAATGGAATGAGGAGTTGTATGAGGTGAAAATATCATGTACAATTTTGTAGAGTGACAGTAAGGGTTACTTATCTACCAGAATATGATTAATTATAAACATTGAATTTTAAATCACTGCTTATATACTCAGTATAGGTCTGATATTGGTCATAACTTACAAGAACATTCTGCAATTTTAGTAAGGGAAAGAGTTAAGGATTTACCCAGTGTGAGATATCACATTGTTTGAGGAACCTTGGTAGCTATCCAAATAAAGGATTATCACACCCAAAATCTGGTCGTGATGAAACCTACCTTCCCAACATAATAGCTCAACCAAACTAAAGATAAATAAACAAAAATAATAATAAATATGGAATTAAAGAAAAATAATAAAAAAATAGTAAGACCTAAAATGAACAATCACCCAAAACAAGGTTGCCACTGTGTACAAGCCTCTACTAGAGTAACAAAAATAATACATAGTCTCAATATGGTCGTTAGTAAGTAAAGACATCATAAGACAAAAATTTAATGGAGATCTTCGTCAACTGATGATGAAACGGTCAGCTAACTCAGAAATCCTAAGAATACTCCTAAACTAAAGATGGGAAACTATCACGAAGTCTCAGGTAGTGAATCTGCACAAAAGGTGCATTACAAAAATTACGATGCTCAGCAGCGTCCTCAGTTGGTCTAATTATAAAGCAATGATAGACCTCCTACCATCCATGCAACCCCCGATATTACATTCTGTACACAGTATATACATATACATTAGCCTAGCCAAAAATATCATGTCTAAAGATATAAAAAAAAAAAATAAACAACTATCCAATAATCACAATTTCCTCCAACTCGATCTAAAATCTTAATTCATGTAAGAAAAGTATCAACAGTAGTATCGAGTAATCATTTATATGTTACCAACAATCAATTAGATGGATGAATCACGCCAAATAATAGCATAGTGAACAAGTTACCACACAATAGAGATAGTACGAACAAGTTACCATACCTAAAAGTAGTAAATTTGTGAATAAATTACCTCAACTACAATAACAATAGTGTGTCAATAATTACCACACACAGAAGTAGTAAAGTTATGAACAAGTTACCACAACTACAATAACAATAGTGTGTCAATAGTTACCACACCCAATAGTAATTAAGTTAACTCAAGAACACAACCAAGCATAATTTCACCGGGATAAGATAAATCATACTCGAATTGTTATCATGATCAACGAAATAGCATTATTTCATTCCCAATAATTCAAGCATATTCAAGGTATTGACCTCATAACTAACCCCTAAAATCACCAAATTCAATATTTAGAATATAATTCACCAAGAAATTTACTTTGTTTTAGCCTGTCGTACTTGACACTAGTAACCGGGTTCATAATTATCATTTCACACTCATTCGGTTACCCCAGTGATCCCATTTCTCCCAATTAAAATTAACTAACACATAATAAACACTAACGCTTTATAAAAATATCATGAAAACCTCAACCTACCTTAGAAACAAAAAATAATATCAACTTTGAGCCTCGCCCTTCTGTAGAGCCTTTAACCAAGCACAATCCAGTCACAATTACAAGGCATACAAGAAAACATATTAATACCTGCAATTCAACATTTCAAATTTTATTCAAAATTTTACCCCCAAAACACAAGGTCAAATGAAATTTTATTGTGAAAATATGTTATCCAACACTTGGATAATCTAAATATCAAGTTTCGTCAAATTCGTAATCCATATCGTAATCTAAAATCTCAAATCTTCATTTTTGTGTTAGTGAGAAATTTCACCATTTTTAGCAATAAAAATCATGATTTCAAGGTAAAAATTGTGATAAATCAATGAGATAATGTTAGAAATAGTTACTCAATGATTAGAAGTTGAAGATACCACTTTTGATCTTGCCCAAATTGAAGAAAAATCACCCAAGGGTTGAAAAATAGACTAGTTCAAGAAAATTCCAAAAATCCCAATTTATACCAACAGATGCTGCTGATTTCTCAGTCAAATTGGCTGATTTCTCATAACTGCCAATTTATCTGTTAAATTGGACGACAAATCGGCTACACTAGAACAACAATAGAAAATTGTCATAAAAAACGCATAACTTCCTCATACACACTTGAAATGCGATGATTCTTTTTGTGTTGAGTTTAAAATATCGATACAGATATAATAATACCATCAAAGCACCAAAAAAATCTCATTATCTACTGGTGGACTGATAAAACTCAACAATAAAGAAACTCTAAACTCTAAACAAGTACCAAAAACTAAATCAAGACCTCCCAAACACAAACGAATGTGAAAATAGATAAAATTTGTCGTTCCAGATTTAGTAAAATCATTAAAACTCAAATCCATTGTCTCTTTGACCCTTTACCCTTTAAGAGTACAGCAAACTAACTTTAAAAAAGACTAAAATACCCTCAGGGCCTATTAAAAAAAAGACCTCATTCTAGATAAAACACCACCTTTGGAGTCCAACGAAACTATCGAATTTCGAATTCAATAACTCTCAGTCAATGTTGACCCAAGTCAACCATTCTTCTTAAAACCTCAACTTATCCCCCCAAACCACTCAAAATCACGTTTAAAGGGGGGAAAACAGGAACAAAAGTTCTTCTAAACCAAAGTTAACATTCTAGAGTTGATTGAACTGACCAACTTACGATCTAAGGTCATGAACTCCAAATGATCACAAAAGTCAACTATTTCCCACTTTAAGGCTTAAAAACTAAAATTTCACCAAGACTTGCCCAAAATTCTTTCCATTCCCGAACCAATCTCAAAACCAGAGTTAGTATATCATGATACAACTACGGGAAATGCAAAATGATAAAAATACGTTGAATATTGAAAAAAATGACCTTGAGAATTATTACAATATCCACCACTAAAAACCATGTTCATCCCCAAATATAAGAGAAGAATGAAGTACTAGTTCAACCTAGAGTATGAATAATAACTTACAAAGCATGTTTCTGTTTCCCAAATGAAATTTTCAAAAGGGCACTATCGCAATACATCACAAGTCTAAATTTCCACATTAAATTAAGAACCTACACATCATGGATAGTTAAATTCAAACACAACTACAACATAACAGCGGCATTCCCATACCTCAGCAACGACCAAGATACCCAAGGTTAATCCACTGACTCAATCCCAGCTAGAAATATGTAAAGCACCACAGTATCATCAAACAAACTTGTTTCTTACCTCAATCTGAATTCTAAAATTAATATCACCTGCAACCAAAAATGAAGACAAAAATCAATTAACACTCACCAACAAGGTGTACCAATTTCGACTGACTCACTCATAATGGTGTCATCCTTTAGCATAATCATTTCATGAAACTTAAACTGTGCAATCCGATCTCAAATCAACCATACTCATCAAAAAGGAAGCTCGACTAGTCTGGCCATCAATAAAAAATCAAGAAGATAGAATAGACAACCTAAAATGATGCATCCTAACACACACAAATCCACTAAAAACCTTTTGATATTGGAACAATGATCCTTTCTTTAGAATTCAACAAGCTTACACTCACTCCCATCTCAGTACAAATGAACCAGTCGTGCTCACTGTGATTAGAAACTTATTGACTTTCATAATGGATCATAAAAGATGATGACATGGATCACCTACCATAGAACCACTATCCACCATAGACCATATCTGGCAATACTAACACAAGCACAACTAATGTCCCAATTAGACAACAACCCTGATCAATCACTGTAAGGACCAAAGGGACAAAACTACCTTACCCAGGAGGTAGCCTTACCATTGCAAACATGGCAATGAACCCTTATCTCAACCTATACATAGACGCACTTTGAATCATGTGGGGATAGTAATTTAAATCCCCAAAAACTAAGTTCCACTAGGCGACCGTCAGAAATCGGATGACCCAGGGCTAACATTCATCCCTTTACCTGTATAAATCAAACTGCTCATGTTGTAGCACTCAAGACTTAATACATTTTTCATTACATTTTTATTGTGTGTGATTACCTAATTCCTCGGATCATGATGGCCCCTATTGTCCCACCAGTTGGAGAACCAACCCTGGAGCCCAAAGTTGTAAATGATTGGGCTATGACTGGTAGTAAGCTCAAGTACAGTAAGCAACAATAGCAATGGAAAGATGAAATAATAGAAAAAACATAATATTACACAGTCAAGTAAACCCGCCCAAGACATGGTATCAGTGTATGCATGAGTTGTTACAAGGTACAGAATACAATTATACAAATGTACAACAAATATAGTTGTCTCGGGAATACAAAGACAAAAGATATACGGAAGTGATGCAGGTAACTCTGAACGTTAGGAGCTCACCATATACCTCTGAAGTCAGCTAACTAGCACGATCGACGATCTCAACAGTGATAACTCACATATGTATGTACATCTAGGGAGATGTAGAAGTGTAGTATGAGTACTAGTTGTCGAAGCAACAAGTACCCAGTAGGCTTCGAGGGGCCAATAGGCATATACGAATATAAAAGCAGTAAATAACAATAATACAAAAAAAACATCACAGAAGTAAGTAACACAGCATAAAAACTAGCCGCACAAAAAGAAAGCAAGGAAGAAGATAGGGCATGGTTAATGCTAGCTAAAACACAGAACAGGAACTCAAGCAGTAGAGAAAAAATATACGCGGGGTCCTTGCAGAAATACAGGAATAACAATAGTAAAATCAGACGAGGCAGATAGCAAAGGTACTAAGGGACATAGGCAGTACACCGGTAAGCTCAAGATACAGATCATGAGGTTACCCACAAGATAGTATAGATCATCAGGCATGATAAGTATAGAAAAGTTATAACTACCGAGTGAAGTCGTATTCAAGATCCAAGGCTTTACTCACTGTCGATCAAAGTCGGACTCAAGTCCCAGCATATGTTGTAAAAGATTGTACCCGATGCCAGGGTCTAAACCTAGTTTAAGGCAAGAAAAAAGGTCAGTACTGGGTGCTCGGTATGCAACTGGGTTTAAAACAAGTAGAAAATTGGCTTATGTTATTATTACCATTAGAAAATCCTATTTTATTACAGTATTTTCCATTTTAGTACTTATTATACGAAAACCAGCCTCTAAAGCCCGTAGTGTAAGGAAGGGGGGTAACACATGGCCCTAGCCCTAAATGCATTCTCAGAACTGAGCTCGACAACTCTCATGTTGTATGAATGCAACAACACAAGAAACATTTATAGCTAATCTACGTCCTGCACAGGTTCGACTAAGCTACAACTAACAGACAAGACAACAACCCAAACTCGAGGGGAAAACCCAAAAACCAACCCACGCAATAGAGTTCTACTACTTCCAGAGTCACCCTATGGCTATTACAAGGCTAAAACTAGGTCTCAGGCATTGTATTACACCGATCACCAATAGAGAGAAAGAGATGAAGAAGAATCGAAGAAGCAATCAAAGTACAAATGAAAACCTAGAATTCCCAACCCAAGGATGTTATTCAGCGCAATTACATAAGCTATATACCTAAAGTAAGCCCACGAAGACTACTTGTCATCCGACGAATACTGTTCCATAGCACTAAATGACCAGCTCGACCAATAGCAAACAACCTTGAACAACTCTTAAATTAACAAAAGATAAGTCTGCAAGTTAAGACGAGACCAAAGATATTAATTATGATAAATCCCTAATTGGGCCAAAAATTAGGCCTAAAAGAGCCCGTGGAGCCTGCTAACCGGACCCAGAAATGAACTTCTCAATGGAGTACCCGGTACTACTAGGAACCCGTGCTTTTAAAATGTGCATAATCTAGGTAAGGGAAGGGAATCGAAACACCCGTAGAAGATATGAAAAGAAATGTAAAACTTATGAAATTACATAGCCTAACAAATAGCTATGTACCGAGATGTAACAAGAATTCAACTATGAAGGGGAATAAAGCCCAATGCCCCAACCAGATACTAGTAACCAACTAAAATTTCAAGAATTAAAAGGGATTATCTAAGTATTTAGCAAGGACCTTAATGGGGAAATAACTATTTTCATGGAGATTTCAAGAAAAGAATGCTTACCCTGGTGATGAAGGAAGTCAAGAATCAGGTTACAACTTTCCCATACTTGGGTGATGATTTTCTAGCAAAATTTCTAGCTTAGAAAGAGGTTAAGAGAGAGAAAAATATGTTGAAATGGATGGAAACTTCTAGGGAGAACGTATTTATACTACCAGGTATCGACCCTTGGCGATCAGGTGGCACAGTGATTTTGTTCATCGCGATCTTGATGATGAAGCTCGCTATTACGAGGAAGAAAGAAATAGATGGTTGTGATCAAGTGAAGGGGCTCTGTGGTGGAGATGAAGAAAAAGACGACCTTCGCAATCACATGGAATCCCTCTAAGATGGCAAAGAACAACGTAGGCTACACCAGATACTGGTTTTTGATAGCAAAACTAGCTATTGGAAATTACTCAAAACACCACTCGGAACATGTTCGGAGTCTGAATTATGCAAATGAGACAAGCACTCACATATGAAATGCCATTTTGAAATCAAAGTCGCAATCAAAATCTGGATACGAGGTTGTTTTAAAGAAATGTGACCAAGTCAACACTTAGGCCTAAAATGACTAAAAACCATAAAAATACTAAAAATCGGACTGGATGGCTGGGGAAGAAAACCAAGCCGAACTATGGGTCCCAGTAGGTCATAAATGACTTGGGACAACTACTGGAATGTTCTAAAATGCAAGAAAACATGACATGCACGTGAATGACCATATGGATCATTACAGCATCTACTACTAAAAACGACTTTTGTCCCTAAAAGTTAGAATAGAGTAAAGAGAGAAAAAGAAGAAGACCCCGACTATGGAGACAAAATCTTACACAGGAACCCATGTCAACTTTATTAACCATAAACTATGCAAACAAGCTAACCACAAACCAACCGATAATCAAATTCTAATTACCTTAGTTGAATAGCTTGGAAGGATCACAAGTTCTCTCAAAGATAAAACCAATACAGAAGTCAACCACTGTCTTGTTTAACACCCTGAAACTCACCAGCACAACATCGGAACACTGTTAGGAGATGAAACTACGGAAGACACCCAACGGAGACTAAAGAATAGACCTAATATACAATTTCCCAAATCTAAAACTATCCTCACAACTGTTCATCAACCCTAATAATCATCATAGATGCGCCACATCCAAGCTACACTACCGAATAACCACGATGCTACCAAAATCCAATTTGAACAACACAACATGAATACCCAGGCAACATCCACTATGCTATCACACCTGGCAAGGCTCCAAAATACTCCATGAAACTTCGAAGCCCCCTTGAAACCTTCAACTAGCCTTCTAGTCACCAAGTGAGCTGGGCACCTTTAATTGATACCTAAAATCTGAAACTATGCACCACCCGATCGATCAAAAACAAACACCAATGGCATACTCAAAATGTGAGGAAAGATAGCCTAATAAAAGTGAAAATATCTAGGCAAACCAACACGACAATCTTCGAAGTAACTAATCTCTGAACTTCTAGAACTCGTTGAATGACATGTATAACTTTAACCATCTGCAACTCAGCTAAAACCCATCATCACACTATAACAACCCACTAAACCATGATTGTACCTGAATCGCACACAGCATAAGTTGAATCCAAAATAAGTGGTTCCGCACAATGCTCAATGATAAAACCCTCGCTGTACCGATCCCCAAAACACATTCCTAAAACTCTCTAAATAATCACAATTCTGGTATACCATCTAATTGAATAATAATCCACTATCGACTATCCTAAGACAACCTAATCAGAACCAAACGAAGCTTGAACAACACACAATACCTAGTATTTGACAAACCACCCGTGCAACCAAGGATAATATATCAATCATAACCTTCTTCTACTCAAGTCTTGAACAAACACTATAGAACCCTTATCAAGGACAAGACCAAATTTCTCTCTCCATAATCACAAACCTTGACTCTAATGCACTACACTCACCCATCCTCGAGATGTTGTTTGAACATCCTGTAACACAATCTCACTCAACTCCAAAAACCATCAAACTAACCCTATACGTTAAGCAACGACGAAATCCTCCTAACACAAAGAAGACGTTATCTTTCTCAACAAATGAAGAATAACTCCCATACGAGCCTAGATAACCTTGTAGCATACTGAAATCCTAATATATCATATACCGAAACCATTCTCTAACCCAACTGAAATAAGTATTGTTCGCCTAAATGGACGATCAACATCTCCAATGCATACTAAAATAAATTGTAACCAATATCTGACACTAATAGCCCATGGCTATAAGCCTAGAACAACCCTTCTTTGATCTAAACTTGCGATCATGCCTTACCGATAAATACTAACGGCCAATAGAGGACCCAATCCTACCATGAACTAACAACGAGTGAACATGTTATCACAAGGCACAGTGTACAAAACTAACCACCCATAAAGAACGCCTGTCCATAATGCAAAATTTTGAAATCTTATGTAGAAGAACCCCTTATCCAAAAGTTACCAAAGACAAAACACCAACACATCATACAACAATACCTGAAAGTAAAAACGCAACCCTAATTGCCTGTAAATTCTAGAATCGACTGTATCTGTGCTACACAACCATACCAGCATAATTACACCCAACATACCCCCATTTCAGTACTAACTACAAACTTCCGTTCAAGAACCAACAAAGCTGATATGCACTACAAACTTCACACCAACAAAATCAAGGGTAACTAGCTGTCATTTAGTCGCTACACTGTCTGCTGCCTAACTCAGGAATCACACTCCTAATCCACTACTAAAATAAAATACCCATCTACTAGTCAAGCACACCAACACACTTCTTACTGAATCTCGACAGATACACCTCGTAACCCATGACTCCCCAAACCCAAAACCTAAGCAAAATAGATCCAACTTCAAAAAATTAATAAGAATAAAATCGAGATGCGGATCAAACTCAATAGACAAGAATGACTCATGCTCGTATGGGTAGCCAGGTAGGTCAGCCAACACAACTACCACAATATATCATACAAAAACTAAAGCAACCAGCAAGCACTGATTCTAACGCTGCGGATAATTCCTAGTTACGCCAAGTGGCATAAAAAGTACCTTCCTAGCCACAAGGCGAAAGATGATCCCAAGTGGATACAAAACCCATCCAGGTAATCGAGGATCTTTCGGGCGTGGTTAAGGTAGCAGTCTTGGCATGATCACCGAGAACTGCATGGAGAAAAAGATGGCAACATATCCATACCTGGAAATACAATGCCACTACAACCAACTAACCTAGACACCAACGAACTCCCTTAAATATATAAAACTAGGTCTAACATAGACATGACATAGCAGAATTCAGGCCCCTCAACAAGCTACCCAACTGGGTCTAGCACTAAAATCCAATACTAAAAACTCAGTTGTAAAGCAACAAGTAGTAGTCATTAATCCATGGCTTGCTAGCCAATAATAGAAATATGGTCAATACAATAAGCATAGAGACAAAAAGAATCAATCATGTGGTCGCTACCTCCACAGCCTATGCCTCTACTAAAATCAAAGTAACAACAGGAGTAGTTGGACCATGAGTAACTAGACACTGACCTCGACCACCTGTCTCGCTGCACTGAGTACTACCTTGGGCATCTGACCCTCCACGGGTATTGCTTCTAACTAATGGAAATACTGACTCAGGAGAAACCTAAACTACCAGTGCTGTAAAATGAACCACCTCACGCAGGGGGAACTATCTAGCATGATGACATGTAACTCCACACTCATAGCACATACGGCCCAGTGGGAAATCCTAAATATAATAAATGGGCTACCATACCTGAAGCACACCCCTAACCGCTTGGGCTGAAGAAAAATCCCCTTCGTACCGAAATAGTCATCTCAGCCTAAAGACCCCACAAAAATACCACGTGTTATATGCTTTGACCCCTGAACTCTAGCATTGGGAAAAACCGCAACTAAAGTTTGTAGTACTATTTAGACTACCTGTGATGTCACCTGAACTAGGTGCAATAATGTATCAACTAACAGCAACATTGGATAAACTATATCCCTTGGAAAGGTGCCACTAACACCATCCAGCTGACGAGAACCCCGATCACCACTGTCGTAATCCTCCTAGCACAATCCCTTTATAAACCTCATGTGCCTAAAACCTGAGCAAAGGAGTGTCTTACCTCTATCAAGTGATCCACTGCTAGTCGAAGAGGGAAAATCATTCCATCAACAAAGATATCTCTCCCACTCAATAGGGAAATCCACAGTAGTGCGCCCAACCAACTCATAAAAGCAAACCTCATACTCAGCAATGGATATTTAACCCTGCTGCAGGCCATTAAACTCTCTCTATTCCTACGAACGACTCCTTAAATTGAGAGATACCCCCACTGATTCTCCTTCCCTAACTAACATCAAAATCTCAAGCAACAAACTTTGCAGAACTGGCGTGGCTGAAAATCCAATTGGTGTTGAAGCTGACCCTAGGTTTATTGGTGTTGAAACTGGATATCCCTTGGTCACTGATATGTGGATGGCCTTGACCCTCGACGTACACCCGGAGCTCTAGTAGGTGCAGTGTCTCTAGTGATTCCTCTTTCTCTTACTCAGTCCCTGTGTTGGCCCTTTATAAGTGCCTTAGATACTCGTATAGAAGACTCACCCCTGCTCACTAATGACCCCAAATGTACCATTTGTGGAAGAATGAATGCACACAAATGAGTTTTTAGAAAAGTTCTCAGGTACCACAAAGGAAAAACTTCAAGGCTCGGAGGCAAGAAAGGGAAGTTATTTCCTAAAAAGCTACCTTAGCCTCTCGAAGATAGGGTATGGATGTCATTTACCAATCCATAGGATTCTACTTAGATATTTGCTCATGTAACACCAACACCAGTAAAAACCTAGGCTCTGATACCAAGCTATCATTGCCCGATTCCTTGGATCATTATGGCACATACTATCCCACCAGTACGAGAACCAACCCTGTAGACTAGAGCCTTAAGCAATGGGCTATGACTGGTAGTAAGCTATGCACAAGTATAGTAAGCAACAATAGCAATGGGAAAATAGAATAATAGAGACAACATAATATTAATAGTCAATAAAACCCTTCCAAAATCTAGTATCAATGTATGCATGAGCTTCTACAAAGTACAAAATACAACATACAAAGATATATCTATATCGGGAATACAAAGAGATAAAAGATATACGGAAGATATGTAGGTAACTCTAAATGCCGGGAACTCACCCTGTACCTCTGAAGTCAGCTAACTAGAATAATTGACAACGTCAATAGTGATAATTCACACTTGTATATGCATCTAGGGAGACACAGAAGTGTAGTATGAGTACAAATTACAGAAGCAACAAGTACCCAATAGGATTCAAGGGCCACTAGGCACATAACAAATATAAAAGTAGTAAATAATAAGAATACAATAAGTAAGGTCACAAAAGCAAGTAACACAGCACGAAAAGCTATCCACATAGAAAGGAAGCAAGGAAGCAGATAGGGCATGGCTAACACAAGCTAAAACACAGAATAGCATTTCAGAAATAGCATTAGTAATATCAGATAAGGAAGATAGTAAAGGTACTAAGGGGACATGAGCAGTATACCTATAACCTCAAGATGCGGACAGGGACGATAAAACAAATACTCACAAATAACCCACCAAGTAAAGATACAAGAAGTAAAAGAATATAACTAGCTCAAACAATAAGTAAAGTGGTACATCAAGTAAAGCTCTGCCAGTCTTGAGTACATAGAAGGCACGCTCACCCGTTGGCCTCCCATTCAACAGGGGGTGTATATAGAAAACAAGTGTAGAAAACTAAATACACACAAGGATGCCATAGTTCCTATGCATACTCCTCCTACGATACCCATAGTCCCAGAAGGTAGGACCCATGAAAGGGATAATCCTCATATATCCCTACACCAACTTATAGCCCTCCTCTAATTGCACACAGCCCAGAGGCTGGGTCAATAGAGGTATGCAACCGCGTACAAATCTCTAGTGTTACAATAACCTCACATCCCAATATCACAGCGACTCAGGGAGTCTCATATCCTGGAATACAATGCCTCAATAAAATGGTATCATTGTGCCATAATCTCAGAACCTCGCGGCACCCCGCGCCTCAGTATAATAGTATCACCAAGGTCCTAAACTAAAAGGTAAGATAATTATAGAAAAGTTGTACTCACTATTGAGGGAAGTCAGACTCAAGTCTCAGCGTCTATACTCACTTTTGAGAGACTCAAGTCCTAGCATATATAGTAAATGATAGTACCCAGTGCCAGGGTGTGAAACCTGGTATAAAGCAGGGAGAAATGATAATGCCATATGATCGGTACGTAGCGAGTAAAAAAAATAAAAAAGTCACTTGTGTTATTTATTACCATTAAAAAATCCCATTTTATTCCAAAATTAGCCATTTCAGTGACATCTCTTCGCGATCACAAAGAAAACCACAGGCTGCTCCAGATGCTGATTTTTTACAGCAAAACCAGCTATTAGAAATTAATCCAAACTCCACTTGGAATGTGTTGGAGTTCTAGTTACACAAATCAGATAAGCATGCACACCTGAAACGATACTCTGAACTCAACGGTGTAGTCAAAACCTGGATACGAGGTCATTTTAGAGAAATATTGACCAAGTTAACACTTAGACCCAAAACACTAAAAACAAAAAATACATGTGAAATCACATCAGATGCCTTAAGAAGTAAACCAACACTCCCCCTAACCCAAAGTCAGCATTTCAAATCTAATGGCACAGTTGGATTTTCAATCCGACTCTCGATCATTAAATGTTGACCAAAGTTAAACATTCAACTCTTAACCAACTATAAACTAAAAAAAGGCTAAGATCGTACCAGAAGCTCTTGGACCCAGATTAAGGGTACATCTAATCCAAAAACTACATTCCAAGGCTAATGGAACTATCAAATTTCGCTTCTGATCTCGTCTTAAAGAATATTGACTAAAGTCAACGAGTAAGCCTAGGCTCTAAACTACGAAATTCGAGATAATTCAAATTGAGCCACCAGGGAGCCAAACTAATAGTCCTAGTAGATCATAAATGAGCTGAGGAAGCTACTGGAATGCTCTAAAATGCAAGAAAACACTACACGTAGGTGAATGACCATATGGGTTATTACATTGTGACATCTTGTCCAAAGATACACTAAATACTGCTGCATCAATAAATATTTCCTAGCTGATGACCTGACAAGACTATTTCTAATTATCCAACAAAATTCCTGACCCACAGTTTTCGAACCACAAGTGATAAAATGAGTCCCATCATAATTCTTCCAAATTATCAAAGGTATCAACTCGACTCTATTCCCTTTTTTTTATACCACACCAATCACGGGTACTCAATGATTAACACACTGAATTGGTATGGCACCATATTTCTTGGATGGGTTTCAAACATAAATCTAAAACAATGAGATCTTTATGCCTCTGAAAGTTATCATAAAACACTAAGATAACACTCATTAGAGAGATAATCCAACCGGTAAGGACGACATAAAGAAAAGCCTCTCTATTATATCCCATAAGTAACCAAACATTAATTCTCACCATAGAGATGACAAGTCCACAAGAATCCCATAATCTTATGTGCCACCAGAGGAAACTGAACACCTACTAACAGAAGTAACTAAAAAAGGGATCTCACGTGCAGGCTAATTTTTCCATTTTAAATCTAAACGGTGTCAATACAAATCCAAGAGACTGAACAACTATCCATAACAATATACTGAACATTGAGAGTCAAACTAGAGATATCCTCCCTTAGTCTCAGACACCAAAAAGGCAATGAAAGCAACCAAACGACTTTGTGAAACACAAAAACACCTTGAATTGATCTAATAATTAATCAAAGTATGATACCGAAAGTCCCACTCTAGTAGTGATCTTACACAACCATTAATATTGATACATGCTTCCATAACTCACCCTTCGCAGAATACCAAAAAGTCATTTCACATCCCACTACAACATCAACTCTACCATATCTGAAAGAATTAAGTCAACCCGATCACTTCCCTTTAATGGATCATAATATAGGATCGGTCATTCAATCCACCACTAAGAAACCTCCCCGATCACTACCCATCAATGAGATCATAATAGAGGATCAGTTCATCCGATCCACCACTAAAAAGCCACCCATCAAGTAGCAACATCACTGAAAACCAATAGAAGATCATACATTATATCAAGACCTGGTATAGAGTATACCATCACATAGAAAAATGTAGGACCATGGTAAACCAATAACAAAAGAAGTAAATGACACACCGATGCAATACCAAACACTGAGAGGAATGAACAATACCACTTGTATTCCACTATTACCATGAAAATACAAAACCTATCAAATACAGTAGAAACCCGGTGATTCTCAAAGCTAATGCCAAACTCGATCATAGCTTATCACAAATAGATTTGTCCATTCATCACGTCTTGCCAAGGTATCCTAGAGGATTGATGGGATCAATCCACCACTACGAATTATCTATGGGTATGTAGAATAACATAATTAATGGACAAAACCCACAAAGCATACATAATCCCAAGGAAAATCATAGATACAATACAAAAAACAAACTATCTATGATCAAAGAATGTCAAAGCAAATCAAAATTATGTCAAAATCATATATGTAACACCCACTATGAATACCTCTACCTCCGATGGTAAAAGCAGAGATATCTGACAGTGTCTTGTTCAACTAAACAATGAGCAGTACCTAGTACAATGAAAACCCTCCCATAAAAAAAGCAACCTTGACAAGACAAGACCCACTGAGATAAACTCAACCAATAAAGTAGCCCATAAGGCTTGAGTGATCGAATAACTAGAAAGTAGAAAATTTCATCCCATCCGTGAAAACAAATACCGATGCATATACCTATCGCGGAAACTATCCAAAAGCCTTCATACATCCTTATTAGGACCTCCATAGTAGGCCTCACACAAGCATTCTCGTAAAAATAAACAACATATCTATAATGTCTTCTTTCACCTTAACCACTAAGATCCTCTTTTGGCTAACCAAAGCACAACATCTATGGCATCCAAAACCAAACACTTCTAATCATCGAATCTCCATATTTTGAACTCCCTCTATATGCAATACCTTATTTGATCACAAACATAATTACAAATATACATGATTCACCAGAAAAAAACATTTACCATAGACCACCAACTGGAATAAAAATACAATTCTAACAAAATATCATGGCTTCACTAATCTTTTACTCATGCATTTTAAAATCATTGCTAGTACAAAAATCCTTAGAAACACATTGTCCCTCTCTGTGACTCTGAATTATGATTTCTCTCTTTTCCAAAGTAAGACCAGTGTCTTCTTTGAACCAACTCCTCACATGCTAGCAATTAGCCTTATTTAAGGTTGATGGTACTAAATTTCAAATTTAATAGAACTTCCTTGTCGAGATGGAGCTACTTAATCAAAAACTGATATAAATCCATATAATCCTCAAATTTCATGCTTCAA
>JBDJHY011019188.1:0-14319 GCA_039654485.1 Withania somnifera
AGGGTTACTATACAGCCTAGCTACCCAATTCACGGATGCTATTTAGTAAAATTATTAAAGCTATAAGCCCAGAGATAGCCCCACGGAGCCTACCTGTCGTCTAATGATAAAGCACTGCAAGTCTGCAAATAGCAACCCGACTGATATCAAACGGTTTCCAAATAATTTGAAACTTGTGTCAAGTATTCTATATGTTAATACGAGTCTAACAATATTTTATGCTAAGTTCCGAACTGGCCTAAAATGGGCTTGAAGGGCCCACTCACTGAAACTAAAAATAAATATTACTACTAGGTTTCTAATGTCATTAGGAATCGACGCTCCAAATTTGAGCATAATTCGAGTGTGGGAAGGGCTTCAAACAACCCGAAAAGATTTGACCTTAATGGGGTTAAAGATTCAATCTTTGCTGGTTTAACGTTAGAATTTTGATATATGATTGATACTAGAAGCAATGTGTTCTCAAATATTGAAGAACCACTTGATAATATATGGATTATGGCATGATTTATCAACTTCAAAATTGGGATTCATCAATGGAGGAACCTAAGTATTTACAAATAAAAAGGAGAAGAATGACTTACCGGAAGTAAGGACGGTGTAAGGAATCATTTGGGAAATTTATCTTCAATATTAGAATGATTTTGGTCAAGTTTCTGTCTTGGACGATGAGAGAAAAGTCGTATTTTTTATTTTCTAAACGGAAGGGTTGAAGGGTTGCAGCTACAAAACGTTCCTGAAATTGCTGCAGGTGCGACTTTTTGGTTGCAGGGGCAAAGTTTGCAGGTGTGAACTTGTGGTCGCAGGTGCGGATTTTTGGGTCATAGGGGAGAAGTTCGCAAGTGTAGGTTTTTGGTCCCAGGGGTGACCTATTCCTGCTACTTTGCACCAACTCAACTCAAAAATCTCAAGGGGTCTAGAATGAGTTTTCGGAGTCTAATTTTGACAAACTTATATGTATTTTATGTTGAAAACATATTGCGGACTCAACAAAATCGGTAAAATTAGCATCGGAGGTCAATTGAACAAAAAAAATACCCCTTACCAAGCCTTAACACAACGAGAAAGTTTCAAACTTTACACAATATGACTCAAATCGAGCACGAACACCTCGGGAAGCATACCAAGGGTCAAACTAGCCTAAGGTCACCATTACGGAGCTGGTGGAAGTGTCAGAATTCCAATCCAACACTCCAAACAACAAAATACCACCCAAGATCCACTTTAGGCCTTAAACTTAACTAAATTCCACAAAAGGACATAAATTGCAAACGAAAACTCCAAATCACAAACTTAAGGTCAATCTTGCTTTTGTTTGGTATTTTGGAGCTAACAAAACTGTCGAAATTCGAGTCTGAGATCTTCTTGGAGAAAAGTTGACTTTGGTTAATGAGTACTTAATTTTAGGCTCTAAAATAGGCAATTTGAGACATTTCTCAATCGAGTCGCTAGGGATCTGAACTACCGGTCCCAGTAAGTCATATAAGACTTGGGGAAATTACTAAAATACTCTAGAATGTAAAATATTGCGTATTTATTATAAATAACCATTTGGTCATTACAAGTGGTTGCATTATGTCTAAAACATTAAAATTAGTATATACGCATATGTTTTTACATTCATAAGGTTCCAATAAAATGTCAATGCTCTTTTTGTAGTTTAAATTTTTTTTGTTGTATACTATCAGTGGTCAGTGATTTATGGATAACAAATCATTGGGCACTGAACCATGAGTCCTAACCTCATTTGTAGCCTTGACTTGAGTTGATTAGGTACAACCAGTGTGTTAAGAGTCCACAGCACGAGTTATATAATATATATCGTTGACTCATAAGGTGCACTGGATGACCCAGTCATATGCACTTTTAATTTTAAAGGTAAATACATTTCATTTTCATGACTCATGGAACCTATTCCAAAATTTTTTGATTCATTTCAATGAAGGAAATATTTGTATTTTTCCTACATTGTTAGCTATAGATAATGTTTTTCTTATTAACTATTTCTTCCTCCTTTTGAAACTTAATCACTAAGAAATCAATTTTTGGGTTTAACAAAGAGTTTATAGTAGTGTTCCCAAGGGATCTTAAAATCTAAGCACTGGGTAAGATACAAAATACTAACTTACAAAATGTATAAATTTAATGGGATATCTAAGTGTAATGACTCTTATGGAAATTTCTGTATTTATATATTTTCTTGGATTTTAGAGACTTTCGGTAGTTTTTTAAAGTCATTTATAACTGGTTAGGACTGGTAATTCGTACCTTGGTGGTTTGGTTGAGAACTATCTCATTTTTAATGTTTTAGAGCATGAACATAAGTAATTGTTGACTTTAGTAAACTTTCCTTGGAGGGAGCTCGAAATCAAATTTCAATAGTTTTAGTAGCTCCAAAAAATAGTTGTAGGTATAATAGGACCATTAGTTTAGGTCTAAGAGCATTTGGTGCAATGTTATCTCTTTGACCAGAAAATAATAGCTTGGCTGTTAAATTGTTGGATTTGTCAACATTTGATGATTGGAGCGTTGAATTAATAATTTGACTGTGCTATCAACGCTAAAATGTTGAATTAGGGTTAGGTAGTATGTTTGTTCACTTTCTAAGGTGCCTGAGCTCATTTTGATATCATGGTTGGTCTTTATAGTTTTTCGGTTTTAAGTTTTGACTTTGTCAATTACTCATTCATCATTCAATACAAAGCGATTGGCTCACATCTATCTTTAGGAGGTAGTTCGATTGCATAGGGTACCGGTATCCATTGTTTTTGATGTAAACACACAGTTTACCTTGCAATTCTGGAGGATTATTCAAAAAGGAATGGGTACTAAGGTTCATTTGAGTACAACTTTTCACCCCCAGACCGATGGTTAGTCTGACAGGATTATTCAAGTCTTGTAGAACATTTTAAGGGCTTATGTGTTGTATTTTGGGGGCGCGTGGAATTGGCATATGGTTTTAACAGAGTTCGTGTATAATAAAAGCTATCAATCCAACATCCAGATGACATCGTTCGAGGCATTTTATGGTAGATGGTACAGGTTGCCTATTGGGTAGTTCAATGGTCTTAATGCCAGAGTCCAGGGTATAAAATTACTCTAGGATTTTCATGACTGGGTTTGGATAATTCAGGATAGGCTGTGGGTGGTACAAAGTAGAAAAAAGATCTACGTGGACCATAGACTTCATACCATAGAGTTTTGAGTTGTTGACTGACTCTTCCTGCAGATAATTCCTATGCTGGGTTTTATGAGATTCGACAGGCAGGGCAAGCTTAGCCCTAGTTATATTGGGCCATTCAAGATTTTAGAGATAGTTGGTGATGTTGCCTACCATTTAGCCTTGTTTTCTATGTATTCATCCATTCATATGGCGTTCCATATTTCAATGCTACAACGCTACATTCCAAATAAGTCTCATGTGCTCCATTTGGATTCAGTTCAGTAAGATGACGTACTATCTTATGTTGAGGAGACAGTCGCAATTTTAGTTTGAGATGTCAGAAAGTTAAGATCCATGGAGATACCAGTGATTTAGGTTCAATGGAGGCACTGTCTTGTAGAGGAGGCCACCTGGGAGGTTGAGAGTGATACACGGATGTAGTATTCACAGTTTTTCGAGTCTTCAAGTACATTCCTTACATTCTTTTCCTACTCGTTCTTGACTTTTGAGGATAAAAGTCCATTTTAGTAGTAGATGATATAATGATGCTTATGGTTATCTCTATGTTTTATGTGTTATATTGTATTCTATATCATCCTTGTAGCTACCCCAGGTTATTTATGACCTGCTGGGACCTGTAGTCCGACTCCCTAGAGGTTTGGTTGTGATTCATCTCACTTTTTCTATTTTAGAGTTGAACTTAGGTATTCATTGAATTTAGTCAACATCCTATAAGACAAGCTCTGAATCAAATTCTGAAAGCTCTGTTAGCTCTGGAATACAGATTTTAGTCAAGGTGGACCCTTGATCCAGATCTAGGAGCTTCCAGTGTGAGTTAATCTCATTTGACGAGATAGTAGTTTGCTGATGGTTGAATGTTTGGCTTTGATCAATATTCAATGATCGTAGAGTCTACATAGGGGCATGTGGTGCTAGAGATTGAGAAATAACAGGTATCGTCTAGACCTAAGCAGGAAGGGGAGTCACAAAAGCAGTTGTGCTCCAGAACTAATACCCCTAGGGCTTCTCCGTAGAAGGATATTTTGGTCCAGTCAAATGGAGGACCCCTAAATATTCTAAATAATTATAGAAATATGACCTTATCATATTATGCTGGCATTGTAGTTGGTGCTTGAATTGACCTGGGGCCGGCTGGATACTAAGGTCGAAATCCCACACATTGCTGGTCAAGAACTGGCGCTGGTGCTATAAATGGCTTTGTAGGTGAATATGAATTCCTAACTTTTGTTGAAGTCCCCATGAGAGTGGTCATATGACCATTTTCTAGAATGCAAGGCGCTCCCCTACCTGAAGTCAATGAACACGTGTGTGCCATTTGTAGAAGAATGAAGGAAAACAAATTAGATTTTTAGACACCACCTAGGATACAAGCACGATCCAGGATTCAAAAGGAGAGTTATATTCCTAAAATGACATTGTATCCTCTCAAAGATAGTACATGGATGTCTTTGCACAGATCCAAAGGATTGTTCAAGACATTTTCTTTGTAACAATGAAACAACGGGACAACCTAAGATATGATAAAAAGTTGTCACGACCCAATTTCTCAGGTCAAGATGACACCTAAAATCATACATGTAGGCAAACCAACCCCGTAGTGTAAAACAACAATTAATAGGCTACTTATAAAAGTAAAGCTAAGCATAAGTAAAGAAGAAGTACTAATAAGCGAGAGATGAAATAAGCTTAGAAAAATACAGTAACACAGTAAAAAAATCCCTCCCAAGACATGGTATTAGTGTACACATGATCCACTACAAAATAAAAAGTACATAAATATGAAAAAAAATACAACATATGATTTGACTTCGACATACAAAAGAGATAAAATACAATCTAAAGAGATACATCTCACTATGATCACTGGGATCTCACCTTGTATCTTGCATCAGCTAACAAGCACAAGTGTGGTATCAACAATCATATCTCATACTAGGTTCTGCGCAAGGATGATGTAGGGTATACTATAAGTACTACTCACTGAGGGAATGAGTATCTAGTAGGCTTCAAGGGACAACTAGATGCATATTACGTAAAACTACCGTAAATAGTAGGAAAGTAAAGAAAAGTAGGCCATTAAAGAAAGTAAAATAGTATATGGATCTAGCTACATAGAATTGAAGCGAGAAACATAGATATAAAGTAGAAACCGCTAGCCATGACAATGTGTAGAAACTCAGGTAAGGAGAGGAGAATATACCTACGGTCCTTGCACCCATATAGGAATAATAACAAGGCAGATAATAAAAGGTAACAAGAAATACTTCGTTGGAACGGGTGGTGTACTGGTAATCTCAATGATAGGATGGAAAAGATACACTAAGTAAAAATAAGCATATACACTGACTAGATAAGGATGATCAATAAATAACAACAACAACTACAACTACTAACTACGAATAAGAGACATAGAAAATTCAAGTAAAAACCTTCCAAACCCTCACAAGAAAGGAAGAGAACAAACGAGGCACACTCACCCTTTCGATCCCCATATGATTGGAGAGTTCATATAGAAACACAAGTGTTGTAAAGTAACATAATGATAATGTAGTAATTCATGTGCATGATCTACCTCTAGTACCCACTGGCTAGACAGAAAAAACCCATGGAAGGGCTCACACTATATATCCCTACTCCATCCTACACCCTTTTTATAGGTGCATCCAGCCCAAAGGTAGGGTCCATAGAGGTATGCTAATTGCGTACCTATCTCTAGCAACTTAGCAGTTCTCGTAACTCAGTATTACAGTATCTTAGTACCTAATACACTAGTGTTCCATCTCAATAAGCGTGAGATAGTCAGAAAAAATTGTACTAAGTACCGACAACGGGCCAAAACTCCAAGTGCCAGTAGTGTTTATAGTACTCGATGCTAGGTTGTGAAGCCTGGACTAAAACAAGTAGAAAAGGAGTACACAAGGTGCTCGATGCTCTACTAGGTCTAAAGAAATTCAAAATCTCTAATTTATTAGTAATTATTAGAAAATCCAATGTTAGTTATTTTTCTTCTAATTTATTTATTTATATGCAAAAAGGTGTCTTGAAGACTATAATTTAACAGAAAACAATGATAATGGGCTCTTGTCCTCCAGATATAACAACCCCTAAAATAAACCTCTCAGCATTACGTGCGGCATGAATGCAGACTATCTAATTTTTTTTTAATGACACAATTCGTCATATAGCTAATGCAATTTTTAATTGCTTATCAAGTAGTTTTGAGCTTTATGGTAAAAAATTAAACTTGCTGGTTACTAATATGGATGATGATGAGTTCAACAACATTTTTGTTGATATAGATATGGACATACAGAGTAACCATTTGAAATTGGATCACAAGAATTTAAGGATGTTTGTAGTTTTCTATTAACTGACTAAACAATCACAAATACAAAGTGATTCCAGTATAGACTTCTAGAAAGTACAAACATCCTTAATTCTAATAACCACAATGTAGAATAACGGTAATAACTAGGAATTAATATTTACTATTAGTATTGCAATTACTATATTTAGATAAATACATAATTATATAAGTACTACTAATAGCGGAAGAATCATAGTAAGACTTTTATACCTTCAATAAGCAATAGAGTTATGGTAGGATTGCTATTAATAAATACAGCATAATAGAATTCACGATGAAGATCACTTTGTAATCCTAGCATCTACTAAATATGGTTACCAAAAATGCCTATAAAAGCCTAGAAAATTCAGAGACAAAGGGTACGCTCAAGATACTACTCTCTAATACTATTAGAATTCCTTCCCTACCTAATACTAACTTAAGCATCAAAGAAGATACCAAGGGAACCACCCGGGGATCTATTTTATAGGTGCATTGCTCAATGTTATTGTCTCCCGTGATTCAAAAGGTGTTCAATCATAGTTAGGTAATTATTGGTCTTTTTGGGACTCATCAATTGGCGTCGTCTTTGGGGAGGATTTTTGCTTCTCCCTAGACAAAAACATATACACCCTGAAAACATGGTCAACACACAAAGCAAAAGTACACGAAGAGCCGGCCGAAGTGTTGTAGCCCCATCACGAGGCGGTTCAAACCAAGGTGGTAGAGGTCACAGATGAAAGATGCAAACACAAAAAAAGTGTGTCAATCATCCCAACCAAGGAGATGCTCAAAACCAGACAACAACGGACATCCCCCTCACTGCCAATGACAAATTTGCCCAGGAACACCAAGCATTATTCCGGCAATAGTGCGATAAGCACCTTGAGACAATGCCCCAAGACGACATCTAACCCAGCTAAGGCGAAGATCGGCAGTAGGAGGGAGAACCCAGCCTAAGTTACTCGGAGTCAGATGACTCCTTCTCTAATAATGAAAATTATAAGAAAACAAAGTTAGCAGTATCACAGGAATGACGTAGGGATAATAGCCCTAGTCAACATCGAAGCCCACTCCGAGATCAGTTTGAATAAGGAAGCCACTGCGAAACCCCTCATAAGAGTTTCATAAAGAGTAAAATAGACAAGACCATGGGTATCAACGAGGTAAGGGATGTAATTACCCCTTTCTCTAAATAAATAATGAACACTCCTCTACCTTTCAAGTCCCTAGGAATAAAGCCTTATGATGGAAGCATAGACCCAAGTTGACTTCCTATCTTAGTTCATGTTCCAGATGGTGAACCATCAGTACAACAGGGAGCACATGTTCATGGTGGAGACGGAAAGGATATGGCTTGATGACTTGCCCAAAAACAGCATCACCTTCTTTCATCGGCTGGCTGAGCTCTTTTACGCCCTCTTCTACCAGAAGAAGAAGGTGGTAAATAACTTTAAAGACCTCTTAGATGTGAAGAAAAGAGGGGACAAAGACATAAACGCATACCTGGAGCACTTTATAAAAGAAATATTACACAACACAAAACCGATAAAATTGTCATCTCAGCTTTCTTGAACAGACTCCATCCCAGATACCTCTACATAGAGCTAAGATGCAACCCAAAATAGATGAAACAAGAGCTATTCAGGGTAGTGAGGATCTTCTCCACTACCGATGAGTCAAATAAGAAAAAAGGGGAAGGAAACAAATCAGATAGAAAGCATAGAGATTGTAGAACCCCTACGAAAAATGTCTTTGATAGACTGAACAAAGGGGGAAGTGAACCTAAGTTTCTTGAAGGTACCGTGACTCCACTGACCAAGAAGAGGTATGAGATCTTGGCACTCCACTACAATGTTCTAAGCCCACCATAGGCACTGGCAGGCCCCTCAACATAAATGATGTCGGAACTTTTGGTGTCACTTTCATAATGACCAAGGCCACGACACTGAGGCGTGTAAGGATCTTAAAAAAAAGATTGATGAATGTGTTAAGCAAGAGATGCTGATGCAATACACAACGGCCACCACAGGGTCATCCCATAGTCATAGATGAGGTGGCTGTGGAAATCACCAGTAGCCCCATGGGGGATAGAGATACAATTCAGGCGCCCGAGGTCGAGGCCAATATTACAAGAGGTTGGAGTCATCACTGACTAGTATCCCCCATACCCTACGCAGGGATTCCAAAGTCAGGGTGGTCCCTCTAATCCCAACCACATTCTAGTAGACCTAAACCAACAATTTGGGAATGTAGCCCAAAATCTAACCCTACCCCCTCTAGATCAAAGTAATAATGTCACGGGGGTGATACATGCTATATTTGGAGGACCCTCAGAAGGAGTGTCACAAGCCACCCTAAAAAGCCTAAGCAAGAAGAATACCTACCAAACAACCCTGAAATAAGTGGTCCAAATTTGAGGATGTTATCATTTTCTATGAAAATGATGCCATCCCTGGAGCAATGCCACATTCTGATGCCCTGGTAATTAAAATCATCATGGAAAATAGGGAGGTGCATAGGGTGTATGTAGATAATGGTGCCGCAGTCAGCATCATCTTCTCAGCATGTTACAACCAACTTAGAATTACCGAGGTAACCTGCGACAAAGCAATCAATCGCTCCAAACATTTACACAGGGAGAAGTCATTCCTGAAGGAACCATTTGGTTGCCTTCACTATAGGAGTCTACCCCATGCTAAAAAACATGATAGACGAGGTTTATATGGTAGACGCCCCATTTCCTTACAATGTCATTCTAGGGTGAGATTAGCTAACCCCGGCCAAGGCAATTTGCTCATCATACCACCTCATCATGAAGTTTCCCACCAAGCATGGGATAGCTTTAGTCCAAGGTGATCAGCAGTTTTCGTGTGAATGCATGAGGATTGCACTCAAAAGGAAGGAACCTGAGAGGAACAAATAGCAATTACAGGGTGAACAACCTTGACCTCAAGAGAGGTCTCACGTCATCCCGTCAGGGGAAGTGGATGACGAATTGCTGGAGGTCTCCTTGGACCCTAAATTCCCTTAGAAAAAGGTAAACATGGGCTCATCTCGGAACCCATCCCTCCATCAAGGCATAATCAAATTACTCCAAAATTTCAAGGACGTCTTCGCCTGGTCACCCCAAGACGTGAGGGGAGTGTTGCCTGAGATGATAGTCCACATGTTAAATGTGGACCCAATAGTCAAGCTGGTGCAACAAAAGAAGAGAAAGTTTACACCTGAAAAAAATCAAATCATCCACGTTGAGGTAGAGCAATTACTAGAAAAGGACATTCTTTTTGAGGTAAAATATCCGACCTGGATTACCAACCCAGTAATAGTAAAAAAGGCAGGATGAGGAAGGAGAATGTGAGTTGATTATACTAACCTGAACAAATATTGTCCAAAGGATTACTATCCCTTGCTAGTAATCGACCAGAAGGTGGAAGCTGTGTCAAGATATGAACCACTAGTTTCCTCGACATGTACAAAGGCTACCACCAGTTGGTCATGGACGAGATGGACACCCCTAAAACTGCCTTCATCACAGATTGGGGAACGTTTTCCTATAAAAAGATGCCCTTTGGGCTGAAAAATGCAGGAACCACTTACCTAGGGTTAGTGGATAAGGCGTTCATAAAGCAAGTTGGTAGAACAGTAGAGGTCTATATCAACGACATCTTTGTGAAAAGAAAGACCCTAAGGACGAGATTAAAAGACTTGGAAGAAGTCCTTCAACTCCTGAGACATACGGGGCTGAAGTTAAACCCAAGAAAGTGCAATTTTAGGGTTAGTTCAGGAAAATTCCTAGGGTACGTGGTATCCAAGAATGGATTTAGTGTGAATCCTTCCAGAGTCAAAGCGATCACTGATATGAGATCTCTTAAGTTCCTAAAAAATGTGTAGAGGTTGACGGGGTGCCTGGCGGCACTAAGAAGTTTCTTATCCAAGTTAGCAGAAAAGCAACTACCCTTCTTTAGTATTCTGAAGAACGCCAAGAACTTCCAATGGACAGATAAATGTCAAAAGGCCTTTGAGGACCTAAAACGACATCTGACGACATTGCCTACATTAGCAATACCAAAACCAGGAAAAACCTTATGCCTCTACCTGACAGCAGCAGGTGAGGCAGTCAGCACTATTCTTGTCAAGGAAGAAGAGGGAACTCAAAAGCAAGTCTACTTCGCCAATAGGGCTCTGCATGGAACCGAAGCGAGATACTTTCCCATAGAGAAGATGGTATTAGCACTTATAACAGCAGCCTGGTGACTTCATCCCTACTTCCAAGCACACCCTATCTGTATGCTAACAGATGTATCCCTAAAACAGGTACAACTAAAGCCAAAAGCATCCAGGCTGCTGATGAAGTGGGTAGTTGAGCTAGGGGAATACAAAATTGATTTTAAACCTTGGAAAGCCACAAAAGGCCAAGCTCTGCAAGAATTCTTGGTAGAGATGCATCAATACACCTTTGAGGCAGTAGAACCTCCTGTGAAGGAAGCTGAGTTGGATTAGGAACCCAAAATACCCAAGGACACATTTGTCATGCACGTAGATGGGGCCTCCAGTGAAGACGACAGTGGGGCTGAGATCCTTCTCGCAATCCCTAAGGAGGTTGAGGCATTATACGCACAATGTTTTACTTTTAGAACCACAAACAATGAGGCTAAGTACAAAGCACTAATAGAAGGTCTACGCCTAGCCCAATAGATGAAAATAAATTCAATCTTAGTCTTCAGCAATTCCCAAATCATGGTCAATCAGGTAAAAGGCACTTATGAAAGATAAGAAGCCCAGCTGAAAAAGTAACTGGAGGCAGTAAAGGGGTTCCTAAGAAAGTTTACCTACTTTTAGATAGCCAAAATCCCACGATGGGAAAACACAAGAGCGGATGAACTCATCAAACTGGCATTCTCCAAAGAAGGGAGAAAAAACAAAGATATGTTGCTTGAAGAGGTCCACCACCCAAGTATTAACGAAGTCAGTATCTCGGTGGTGGACGGGGTGGACAATAATTGGATGACTCCAATCATAAAATACCTCACCTCAGGGGAAACACCACCCATTCCTGCTGAAGCTAGGAGACTTTGTCTCAGGGCCCCCAAGTGTGTACTGGATAATAGAATCCTTTACAAAAGATCCTTCTTACAACTCCTGCTGAGGTGTGTGGGGCCCAACCAAGCCAATTACATAATACTCGAGATCTATAAAGGTTCATACGGTAGCCACCTAGGGCCAAGAGAATTAGCAGAAAAGATCTTAAGATGGGGTTATTACTGGCCCACCTTGGTCCGGGAGGCATCAGATTTCGTCCAGAAGTGTCCAAAGTGCCAATTCTATGTGCCAATAGCGCGGTGACCTTAGAAGGATTTAATCTCAGTACAAAGTGTCTGGCCTTTTTCCCAATGGGGGATTGAAATCATAGGACCCTTCTCTGAAGCTCCAGGAAGAGTAAAATTTCTGGTAGTAGCCATAGACTACTTCACTAAATGGGTAGAGGCAGAACCCTTAGTCATGATCACAGGAAAGAAGATTTTGAACTTCGTATGGAGAAACATTGTGTGCCGGTTTGGCATACCAAAGAAAATCATATCGGATAACAGGAAGCAATTTGCAAATGACTCATTCAAATCGTGGTGTGACAAGATGAAAATCGCTCAATAATTCACCTCGGTGGGCCATCTTCAAGCGAATGGGCAGGTCGAAGTTACAAATAGAACGCTGCTACAAGGCTTAAAAATAAGGCTAGACAAGCTAATGGGGGACTGGGTAGAAAACCTATCCAATGTCCTATGGGCATATAGAACAACCCCAAGAACACCTAATAGAAAAACCCTATTTAGCCTTACGTATAGAACAGAAGCAGTGATCCCAGCCAAGATAAGGGTGCCAAGTCCAAGGTTATTACACTATGTTGAACAGAATAACAAAGAAGCGCTAAGGTCGCACCTCAACCTCCTGAAAGAAAGGAGAGAGATGGCGGCTATTTCTGAGGCAAGGTACAAACAAGCCATGGCTAAATACAATAACGACAGGGTAAAGAATACCCTGTTTAGCCCAGGCCAGCATGTCCTAAGATGAAATGAAGCCAGACGAGATGAAAAAATATGGAAACTTGAAACAAACTGGGAAGGCCCTTATGTGGTGATTGAAGCCTCTAACGCAGGAAGCTACAAATTGGCGAGACTAGACGGTACTAAATACCCAGAACCTGGCATATAAGTAATTTATGAAGGTTCCATCAATAATGTGCAGTACCTTATGATTGAAACCATGTTTATGTCTTAATAAAATGTTTTATTACGTTTAGTACTTGCAGTTATCTTGTTATATGGCTATTAACCCGTTTAATAAGCATTGGAAAAATCTTAGCCTGCCAAATGCCCTACAAATAAAATTATGAATTAAATCGACCTTGGATACGAGAGCTCGGTTTGGCAGAGCGCCGTAATTATGAATTAAATCAACCTCGGATACGAGAGTTCGATTCGGCAGAGCGCCCCAATTATGAAAGTAAACCAACCTCGGATATGAGAGCTCGGTTCGGCACAGCGTCGTAATTATGAATTAAATCGACCTTGAATACAAGAGATTGGTTCGGCAGAGCACCATAATTTTGAATTAAATCAACCTTAAATATGAGAGCTCGATTCGGCAGAGCACCGCAAATTGAATTAAATTGACTTCGAAAATAAAGGCTCGGTTCGGTAGAATACTAAAAATTATGTTAATGAAAGCTCAGCTCAGTAAACACCATATAATAAGATAAATCGGCCTCGTTCACTAGAACTCGGTTCGATCGAAGTACCGAGAATTCACTACCAAAACATATAGTACTTACAAAATAATTACAAGTTATACACACCCTCTAGTAAGGGACCAGATCAAGGTCGCAATGAATAAATACAAAAGCATTAGATTTAAATGCATAAATGCAAGTGAACCAATTTTATTTAAAATATGGTGAAATAACCATAAAGTACATTTTCACAGAGAATAATTCCTATACATAGGAGGCTACAATTACAAAGGTAAAATGTTTATTATCCTGACGTTTACGACATGGTCTGTTCAGAGTGGGTCTACCTCGCCCCTTCCCTGTTCGTACAAGTAATATCTAAAGTCGAGGACACCAAGGAAGAGATAGCTGAGGATCTTGCCCGGCTCGTGCTGACCTATATGTTAGCTTGGTAATATTGATGCCTCTTTCTCACATCCTCATACATAGCCAGGACGTTGCCCAAGATAGCCCTATTCCTTTTAAAATAGGGCGAGGCCTCTCCATACATGGTATCCACGCTGGCGTGGATAGTGGTCAGCTCTTTAACCCACTCCTCCACCTCGTCTAAAGTAAGTAAGTCGCCTTAAGAAACACTATATTTTCTTACTCTCGTAACTGATCACGAAGGCGATTCACCTCGACCTCTCGGTGGTCAAAGTCCAACAGGTGCTGAGTTTTTTTAGCCTTCCAATGAGCAACTGACCTCTAAGTGTTGCCCACAAGCGTGCGAAAATCCCTCAGTAGGTTTTTAACCTTCTGTGATAGTTTGGCGTTTTCCTTTAGAAGGTGGTTCATCTCATCGCGGCAGAGCCTCAACTTATTCAACAGGCCTTGAAATTCAGCATTCTGGGATAGTAGAGTTTGAAAGTACCTAATGAACTCATTCTTGATATAGAGCTCCTTATTTCTCTCATGAAGGAGCCTCCTAAGAAAAAAAAAATATCTTTCCACTTGGTCAAGTGTATAAGGGATAATTTGCTGAAAATAAGAAATAAGAATATTAGAAATATGGAAGTACCA
>JBDJHY011019405.1:1215-14318 GCA_039654485.1 Withania somnifera
ACTTGGCATAAACAAATCATTGATCCAAACACAAGAAATCATAACAAAAACCATCCTAGTAACCACTCATATGGCGAGTCCATACGGTCTGAGCAACCGACTAAGATAAAAAATAAACCACATAACTAGGCGTACAAAATCCTATGGGATACAAAAACCTCAATCCACCACTAAAGGAGAACTGTTGTCTACCAAAACCATTACATACCCATGGCACAGAGACCAACTATGAGAAACCACAACCGAAAAATCCCAAGAGATAATAGCCAACCTCATTGAAACCTGGCATGGACGAAGGGAAAATATACACTCTAGTAATCACTCTAGAATCACAGAGAACAGGAGAGTCATGTACTCATAAAATTTGGTCACTTTGGTCCTCTAAAACCAATCAATGAAAGTCACAGATAATGTCAGTCACCATCTAAAGCTACCAAAAAACTCATGATCGGACAAGATTGCATAGGATAATAGGGTATCTTCCCTCAATAATGAAGAGCTATAGACCCGCAGTACTAGTAAACACTCCCAAGGGCCTACACCTGGGCTGAACACAAGGTAGACCTCAATTAGCTAGGGCCTAAGGACCCCTATCATCCTTCCAAGATGCACTAGTCATTACTAGGGTATAAATATAATAAAACAACCCTATATCTAGGAAGAGGAGGGTAACCTTCCTATGCCTGAAAACTCACTAAGTACCCCCTACCATAAAAGTCCTAACTCCGCCATCTCATAATATTTATAACCTAAACTAGCCGAACAACTGAAACCACACTAGGATCCACCACTAAAAGCTTTCCTCCTCGTATACGGAAAACAAAAGGTCTCTACTAACGTTATTCACTACTCAGCGTAGGACAAGGTGAGGGTGATTAAAATCTCAGCTAGGATATAATAAGGGCCAACTAAAAAGGGAACTTACTCCCTAAATCATAGGACCATGGTATAGCAAGGACTCACGGGCACCTACCTAGGAAAAAAGGCAACAATCAGCTCACCAATAGAAATCATAACATACGTTCCAAGAAAAGGCACATAACAAAGGGATACAACATCAAAGGGGATAAAACAAGGCCTAACCCAATCAATAATATCACATCAACAAGGGTAAAAGTATCCTGCTAACACAAATAGAATACAAGAAAAAATTAGTGTCACACCCAAGACAACATGAGTTAACTAGGCAAGTAGTAAAATAAAACAACGCCCTAACTAGAGCTCAAAGGTAGCTCACCCGAACATCCTTCCCCTAAGGACACAAACCAAAAGGTGAATGATCATTATAACGCTCTACTGGCTAGCCTGACTAGGGTATCCACGACCGGGGCACTCCCTAGCCTAAGGTCAAGCCCCCTTCAAGCACAACAAAAACCTCCAATACCACTATCTGGGCTAACTAACTACTAAGGTGAGTCAACAATAACTGTCAACTACATGGCTCGGCACCATGGACACCCTCAGGCCAAATGGCCTAGCTTACCTTACTAACAGATCTCGGTCCTTCTCTGACTAGTACTACACTAAACTACTTTGGCCATTATGTCCCTACTGACCTAGAAATACGCCCCTGATGGGAACATTACTTTGAATACCCAAACCTCTGTTGGTTGACTATAAAAGGGTTCGAACATGCTAACTGAACTAGCCCAATTAAATTTATTATTACTACTAAAATCACTGTCTATCATTTTATTACACACAAATCAGGTATTGCTGGAATAATTATAAAAACTCAAGAAAAAGATGGATGAGCCAGACCAAAACACTGACTACTCCACCTCAGTTACCAAAAAAAAGAACTTTGGGAAGGGGAAATCTGTGACCTCATGTCCGATTCAACAACCTATGAAGAAACATAAGGTATCTATCCCTCATATCCTGAGATGGACCACAACAAGCTTGAGTTTCCCAGTAAAACTCCTGACCATTAAACCTGTAGATCTCGTAACAAGCCCTTGAAGGCCAACAACTTCCTGAATAATAGGCCAAGGGGATGCCCTGCTACAACCAAGTGCTCTACCATCCTATGGAGCAACCTAGCTAACTCACTGATGAAATCCAACACCTTTTCATATTGTTTAACATTCACAATAAGGATATGTCTAGTTATTCTGGAAAATAATGTCTTGTAGTCCCACACATTCGATGAGCCCTTTTAAATCAAAACCCATTAAACTCATCCCTAATCAATACGCCCCGTAAAATACCCACTTCTACCTCTGAATAATTTTGGTGCTCTACGGAACCAGAATGACTGTAACCTTTCCTAGAGCCCCAAGTGACCTAAGTCCTGTATCTAATGATATGGTCTTCTAACACTCGATTTGGATTCTAAACTCAAAAAAACCACTTAGGAATCTTGTTGGTGCTCACCGAGGGCCTCTTCCTAATAATCTAAAACAATAGAGCAAATTTAGGGGATAGGAATTCAATGACCTTACACGCATATTTTTGATTCACTCACTACCAACAAACACTCTATTTACTAGTAACAATCGATTCACTAAGCTAAGAGTCAACAAGTGAGAGTATTTCTTAAGAAGTGCCATGTAGCCTCCCAAAGATAGGATATGGACGTCTACATACCAATCATTAGGATTTTACCAAAAGCTTGCTCCTACAGCTAGAGACACTGGTGAACCTTGATCTTTGTAGCACTCTTCCATGATGAGAAATCTATGTTTTGATGTCTTCTACATCTCACCTATAGATAATCGTAAATCTGGCCCAGAACAACAATGGTGGGCCATTACCAAGAACCCAAACAAAAAGAAGGAGATGGTAAGATGAAATATAAATAGAACACAAAATACACAAAAAAATATGAATCCCCAGAACCTGGTATATTGGTCGTAGGACATCTATAAATACAAAAGGCACAAAAATACAACCCATAATGGGGAAAAACTATAAGAGGATATCCCAACTCCAAGTAGGACAACTATAGAGATAGAAGGAAGATCGTCTAGCATGAACTTCAATTGTTCATCGTATACCTTGAATAACACTAAGGTAATCTACATGATCACATCCATCCTGATGGCTCGTACTAAGACCTACATCAGGGAAAAGATCCCAAAGTGTAGCATCAGTACCAAAACAATGGGTACTCAGTAGGCATCAGTACCAAAACAATGGGTACTCAGTTCCATACTTCTAATGAGCACAGTCATGAAAAGTATAAATATATTTAAGGAATCATTTTCTAGTAATTATTTAGTCAAAATGCAGTTACCTTTTAAATCATTTAATGCATGCTCTTAACACAGAATAAACCAACATGGTAAACTGGTCATAGGTTGCTAGCTGGAAGTTGTAGGATGGTTTTCAATCCCTAGTCATGAGTTAAAATCTCCCCTAGCTCAACCACGACCCCAAGCCACGAGTAACTGCATCCCAGATGCCACAACTATATAAAGGGAGCCCGTTAAAGTCCAAGTATAAACACATACAAGGAAACACACAAAGTTACCAAATCTTAGTCCATAGACACAAACTCACATGCTTGCACCGGGCTTGGAATAGTATAATAAAATATGGCTACTAACTATCCCGCATAATCGCATTCGGCTAAATATATCCCAAAGGGGCAACACTTTCCCTAATCACACATTATATCTTAGGTAGATCATAGAATAACTAGCTTATTTAGTCTGGCTCTAAAGTCACCAACCTATATCAACGGATAGCTACTAAGCTCTGATCACAAGTATAATCCCCTCCCCAACTACACTATGGTTTAGAGCAAGTGTATAAAGATATACATCAAAGGTGTTACCCCTCTTCCAGCCACACTACAGTTTAGAGTTAGTGTAAGACATATGGGTAGGGAAATATACCCCCAGGGTAAGTAGTTAAGCTAAAAGCCAACTGAGTAGGACATAGGCCAAGAGAATAAGCATATCGGGGCTAAGAGAATAAGCAAGATGGTGCTTTATGTACATATACTAGATTAATACCCCATCTGAAAAAAAGCAAACTGTAGTCTACCTATATTCTAGTGATGTCCTTGAGAAGCATGCACAAAAATCTAAAGATCACATAGGAAGCTCAAAACTTCACGAGTCTAGCAAAAACGTAACTTACATGTCAATTCGAGTAAAAAAAAAGACCCATATTTATATATAAATAGTGGGGTCAAACTTCTAACGAAAAATAATCCCGAAAACCATAATTATATGGAAAAAGAAAATATTTATACCAACATGAGAGCACAACTCATACATCATGTGGCACAAAATAGGGCTCAATTTAATGGTAGAAATAAAAGATAAAAGCTCGGAAAGTTTATTTGATAAAGAAAATAAATAATTTACCCAGTAGAAATGATCGTCGAACCATTGTAATGAGTTTCTATGGATTAGAACTTGATTAAATACCTTCAAAAGCCTTTAATTAACTCCTAAAACCCAAGATAAACTAGTGAAAGTCAAGGAGAAATTTAGAAAATGTGTGAAGGAATTTTTTTTTATAAAAGCACCGGCTGTCGATAAATTGACCCAAATGACCAATTTATCGGTTAATTGGATGAAATATCAGACAATGATTTATTGGTCAATGTGTAGATAAATTGGTCCCCTCAAACCAATCCCTAACGTATAATTTGGAAATATTTGAAAATACACACGAAATGGTAATAGAGTCCAATTCTAATACCCAAATAATGAAATCATTAGGTAATCGATATTCCAAACTCAGGAGAATTCAATAAAAAGAAAATTGAGATAATATAAAGTGAGTAAGGGAAGAAAAACTATAATTATAAATGAATTTAACCCATAGAACCTCCAGGGATCCTTCCTACCAATTTAAGTAATTTATAAATGTCTTGGAGAAGTTACGATAATGCTGTAAAGTCATAGAAAATGCCTAAAACACGAAAATGTCCCGGGAGGCCATTACAAACTTCTCTAAAGAGGCAAGAACTAGGTGTTTTCAAATAGAATCTATTATAGTAGATTGATAGTTGATTTTCACCATCAAATTTCTTCTAATCAGGTATGTGGAACAAGGACTCCTTTCATCCTTATGGCCAAAAACTGTAGTGGCCCACTCGGTCATTTCCTTGAGTTTTGTCTTTTCCTATGCTTAGATCTGCTTAGTAGTATCCTTATCTCAATTATAACCTATTGGGATCAGTAGCTCGGTGCCCTAGTGACTCATTTGCTCATTATCTCAGTTTTCTTATTTTGAAGTTTTAATTTTGAAATAGTGAAACTCGAGAGTGAAATAGTATTAAACACACTCAGAATTGAATAACAACAGTTTCGTTAGCTCTGGAATATCGACTTTAGTCTAGATGGACCTTAACTCTATGTCCAAGGCTTTTTGTTTTGAGTATTAGTTGTTTTGTAGAGCTTTCAGCCCAAAACATTTGGGTTGTTTTGTAGAAAATTTAGCTAAAATCATTCTTGGGCCTGGCCACGAGGTAGTACGGTAAGGGCCTGGCAGTATATAAACTGCTCCTCAAGTTTTCAGATCAATTTTCCCCCATCTTTGTGTTTTTGCTTTTCTCCGTCCAGTCTGTTGTTGAGTTCCAAAACCCAACTAAATTAAAGGGAAGTCCATCCCTAAGCTCACCCTTAACTTTCCCCTCATTGATAAGTTAACTCTCTTTTGTTTTTCCGTAGAAATAGTAGCTATTCACCATTGTTAAAAACATGAATGAGTGTAGCATTTATTCTTTATTTAGACTTGTTTGAGTGTAGTGGCTTGATCTTTGTTTCCAGTTGATTTATGGTTCAATTCATGAGTCCCATCTTGTAGTTGTTTTATCCTTATTTCCAACTAGTTTATGGTTCAATTCTTGAATTTTGGCTTGTGGCTATTTCTATACTTATTTTCTAGTTGATTTATGCTTTAATTATTAAGTTCCATCTTATAGATATTTTATCCATATTTCCTAGTTGGATTATGTTCAATTCTTGAATTCTAGCTGGTTATTGCTCTATAATGATTTTTTCCACCCAAAATGCATTCTGGGTTTTTTAGAATTAGGAACTTATGATCCTTGTTTGAGACTCGTCAGAGTTTTACCCTTTTTTTAAAAGGGGCTCCTGCAGATCACAGACCGCCCCAGCGACCCCGAGGTTGCCTTGATGAGGTTTCTTTGACGAGGCCATCGTGGCGAGGTCACCTTGGCAAGGTTTCTATTTTCCTTATGGGTCTTGATGTTCATATTTTATTCCCTGGACTGGTAATGTAAGGTAATCTTAGTGAGGTCACGCTTGCTCCCCGAGGTAACCTTGGCGAGGTCACTATTTTCCTTATGGGTCTTGTTGTTCATATTTTAATCCTTGGACTGGTAATCTAAGGTCACCTTGGAGAGGTCCCTCCTGTGCCCCGATGTCAACTTAACGAGGTTTTTTATTTTCCTCATGGGTCTTGTTGTTCATATTATAACCCCTGGACTAGTAATTCATGGTCACCTTGGCAAGGTCTCTTTGGAAAAGTCACGCCAGTGCCCCGAGGTCACCTTGGTGAGGTAGCTTTGGTGAGGTCACTTTTGCAAAGTCATGCCAGTGCCCTGAGGTCACCGTGGCGAGGTCACCTCGATGTGGTCCACCCTACCGGCTCCCTTCCCTCTAAATAGGGCTTTACCCTTTCATTTTAGCTCACTGTCTTTATGTTCTTAGTCTCTCCTTGAGCTTATTTTTGGGACCACAAGTCCCTTAAGCTAATGGATACATGCCAGGGTGTTAGTTGTGTTCCCGAGTTGTAGGTCCCACTTTTTGACCTCAGTTTCTAGTGCAATATGGGTCATATTATTCATATTTTTTACTGTGTTACTTTTAATTTGTATTGTTTCAGGGGATATCGACTGTGTTGGAGGTTCAGGTCCACAATGAGTGCACTTTAGAGATTTTCATTAGCTTTCAAGTAGGCGAGGTTTATTTGTGCATTATAGATTGAGTTGATATTATTATGCTTGTGACATGGCTAGTTGTTTGGGCTGTGTTTTTTAGGCTGGTTGTCATTTTTTCTATTGATATTCTTGTTAGATTTTGGGGGCCTGTGAGAGGCATAGAGGGAATACAGTTGTATGCCCGTGTCGTGGTCTACTGTATGGAGGACACTGACGTCGAAAATTATTTTATCTATGTGATGAATGCGGTGAGATCCTAGACTTCGTTTTTAGTTTTATTTGTTTTACTACTACTACTATATTGGTACTCTTGTATATTTACTGTTTGGACTGGTGTTGCCATTAAAGGGCTGGGCCCTTATTTTTTATTGACATAAACAGAGGGCGTGTGTCCAGTTATATTATTGAAACTGATAGGGTGTGTGTGTCTGGTAATTTTTTTGACATTGATAGAGGGTGTGTGTTCGGTGATGTTATTGCCACTGACAGAAATTATGTGTCCAATGTTGATTACTGGCACTGACAGGGGGTGTGTGCCTGAGGCTAATACTATTCCATTTTACTTTCGTGCACCCCTGTTTATTTCTTTAGGTATGGTGTGTGCTCACCGAGCTTAAGGGGGAGTCACAGTGGGTTTTGCTGTACCGTTTGTACCTACTGGTGGGATGGGGTGCCATGTCTACTAGGTACCTTATTTTGTACTCATGCTGCACTTCTGTACCTTTTTTTATGGTGTAGATACCGGTAGGGGTTATTAGCAACACTGCAATCATGTGAAGTAAACCTAGCTAATTTATGGAGATGACGATGAGCTTTGTCATCTGAGCCGAACTTCATTTCCTTGACTCTGGCTTGCTTTATTCAGTCCACAGCAAGCCCTACATTTTATTACCTTCTACAAGAACTTTTTATTTAGTATCTTTTGTTTATTATGTATAGTAGCTCCATATGCCACTAGCACCAGGTTTTGGGATTCAGGTTTGTATGATTTCCTTCTTGCTTCTTCTCTTTATGTCTCCCATTGCGCATAGCTTCAGGATGTAGGATTTGGCTTATATATAGGATGGTCATAGATGCAATCACAACTCGAGATTTTAGGTCGTGATAAAGTGGTATCAGAGATTAGGTTCACCAGTCTCATTGGCATTGGAGCAAGTGCCTAGTAGAGTCCTTAGGATTGGTGCGTGGGTGTCCACATTTGATCTTTGGGAGGCTACTAGGTTTCTTCGAAAACACTTTCCTCCGTTGAATCCTATCGTACATTGTTATTCATACTCTTCTGGAACTTACCTTGACTTCACTCAGTTTCTGATGGTCCGTATGAGAGGATCTTTGGTAGATCGAGACCCTACCCCAGTGAGCCAGAAAGGAGAAGGGGAGGATGCTACGCCGGTTGCTATATCTCCAACTACTTCACAACCATAAGCACCCTCTGTGCCACCATCATAGCCTATTCGGCCACCACCTGCCACTCTCAGAGACTTATTATGGAACATGCTCCAGATGTTAGATGGTATATCGGTAGATAGGCTGCAACCATCAGCCCAAGGAGCCACACAGGGCGTACCAAATGAACTGCCAGTTGTACCACTTCAGACTACTGCTACCGCCCTTGCACCAGTATTGGCTTCTTCTATATCGCATCTGAGGTGCAGAAGATGCTAGATTATTTCTCCGAGTTTCCCCTGCCGAATTTTTGGGAGCACAGGGGCAGGACCCCCATGAGTTTTCTACTATTTGTGAGGAGATCTTTCAGACATTAAAGCTTCTGGAATCTCATGGGTAGACTTCATATCCTATCTACTTAAGGGTGCCGCCAGTCGGTAGTGGCGGACCTTTCGGGATTGTAGATTGTCAAGGTCAGCTCCGCTTACTTAGGGACAGTTCAAAGAGGCATTACTAGCTTAGTATGTGCCTCGAAGTGTCCATGAGGCATCATGGGAACAGTTCAAGGGTTTAAGCAGGGTTCGATGACAATCCTAGAGTATGAGGCCCAATTTATTGAGTTATCCATAAATGCTGGAGATTTATATTTATGAGGAGAAGTGGATTCACCGCATTACTTGGGGACTGAGGCCTGATTTACAAGGCCATGTTGAGTTACTTTTTATTTTACAAAAGTTGTTTCATGATGTTTGAACCATGCTCATCTTATGAAGACCTTGACTCGCCAGGCCCAGGGGGTAGTGAGAAAAGGCAGCGCCATCAGGGTAGGTTTTTATGGTCTAAGTCAGAGGAATTCAAGTTTGGCCAGAGATTTTAGCTGGGCCAACAATACCAGGACTCTAGTAGCAGGGTGAGTAGCCAGCCTATTAGGGGCCTAGTTCTGAGTTTATGAGGCTTTACCGAGGGGTAAGGTGTTCAATTTCGTCCAGGTGATATTTTCTTTGAGTGTGGGGGCCAAGGACACTATGCCCAATATTTCCTCCTGTGAAGGGTAGGCATTGCCACCAGTCAGAGGTGGGCTGCCAGCCTTTTGAGGGGCTAGAGGAGGAGGCCAGGTAGCCAGAGGTAGATGCGACTTGGGTGCACAGCAGGAGGGGGAGCAACTCCATCTTTATGCCTTTCTTAAAAAGGCCAAGGCTGAGGCCTCTGATGTAGTTATTACTAGTACATTATTTGTATTTGGGTTTTTTGAGCTAACTTTATTTTATCTAGAGTTCTACCCTCTCCTATATTTCTATTTATTTTTCTTCGAGATTGGGTATTGATAGTGAGCGATTGCCTATACCCTTGAGTGTCCCTGGTGGGTGCAGCACCTAGTTGTGGATTAGGTACATAGGTCGTGTCTGGTGACTATTTAGGGTCATGACACGTGTGTTGATTTAATTGAGGTGGCTATGCTAGGTTTTGATTTGATTTTTGGCATGGACCATTTATCCACCTATCGTGCAGTCCTGGATTATTATGCCAAGACTGGGACACTATTTATGCCTGGTGTACCTCCTATAGTGTTGTCTGGTCCCACTAGCCATTTGTCAGTTTGGGTTATTTTTTTATTATCGAGCCAGTACACTTCTCGCTCAAGGTTGCAATGCTTATTTGGCTAATGTTAGATATATCAATGCTGGTTCCTTTCCCCTTAGACTGTGCCAGTTGTTAGTGAGTTTGTTGATGTCTTCTCTCCCAATTTTCCTAGCCTTTTACTTGAGTGGGATATAGATTTATTTATTGAGGTTGAGTTGGGCACCAGGACAATTTCCGTTCCTCCATATTGTATGGCATCGCCTGAGCTTCGTGAGTTGAATGTCCATTTGCAGGACTTTCTTGATAGGGGATTTATCCATCCTAGTGTTTCACCGTGGGGTTCCCTTGTATTGTTTGTTAAGAAGAAGGATGGGTCCCTGCGGTGTACATTGACTAGAGGTAGCTGAACAAGGTAACTATTAAGAGTAAGTATCCTCTGCCTTGCATTAATGAATTATTTGATCAGGTGTAGGGAGCCACGGAGTTTTCTAAGATTGATCTAAGATCTGGCTACGCCCAGTTGAGGGTTCAGGCTGAGGATGTCCCAAAGACTACTTTTTGGATGAGGTATGGGCATTACTAGCCCCTAGTGATTTCATTTGGGCCGACTAATGCCCCTGCATTGCTTATGGAACTGATGACTCAAGTGATTTTAATTGGGCTAGCATAGATGCAGATGGTGATTCGATTCTAAATTTTCTATGTGAGGCCCATTGCTCCAGGTACTCTATCCATTCGAGTGTTTTGAGGATGCACCAAAATTTGAGGCAGCATTACCGGCAGTAAGGTTTGACTTCATATTTCTAATTGGCTCCGCGATACTACATATCAGGTCAGAATTATTTAGGATAGGCTGCAGGCAGCCTAGGGTAGCTAGAAGTCCTACATAGATCATAGGCTTCAGTCCCATGAGTTCAGTGTTGGGGTGACTTTGTTTTCCTTAGAGTCTCGCCCATGAAGGACGTTATGAGGTATGGTAGGCGGGGAAAGCTTAGCCCTAAATTTATTGGGCTGTACGAGATCTTGCAGAGAGTTAGAGAGGTAGCTTACAGACTTACCTTACCACCTGAGTTAGCAGTAATACGTCCAGTTTTTCATGTACCGATGCTCTGCCGCTATGTACCAGACCTGTTTGATGTCCTTCATCAAAAGGATGTGCAGATTGATGATACCTTGACCTATGCTGAGGATCCTGAGGCTATTATAGACAAAGATGTAAGAAAACTCAGGTCTAGGGAGATTTCGACAGTGAAGGTTTGTTGGGTACGTCGACCAGTCGAGGAGGCTACCTAGGAGGCAGAGCGGGATATGCGTGCCTAGTTTCCACATATGTTTGAGCCTTCAGGTACTATTTCTATATTTGACTTTCAAGGATGAAAGTCCTTTTTAGTGGTTGATGTTGTAATGGCCCACTATGTCATTTCCTTTCATTTCATCTTTTCTTGTGCTTAGATCAGTTTAGTAGTTCCCCAAGTCTTTTATGACCTGCTAGGACTGGTAGCTCGATGACCTGGTAACTCATTTGCTCGTTATGTCAGATTTCCAGTTTTGAAATTATAGTTATTAAACAGTGGAACTCGAGAGTTAAATAGTAGTAGATGCACTAGGAATCGAATTTTGAAAGTTTCATTAGCTCTAGAATATTGACTTGGTCTAGAAGGACCTTAAGTCTATGCCCTGGGCTTTTCGATTTGAGTATTAGTTGTTTTGTAGAGTTTTTTTCCTAAAACATTTGGGTTGTTTTGTAGAAAATTTGGACAAACTCTTTCTTGGGCCTGGACCACACAATAGCGGGGCAAGAGCCTGGTAGTGTATATAAACTGCTCCTCAAATTTTCAGATCACTTTTCCCCTATCTTTATTTTTCTTCTTTTCTTCATCCAACCTGCTGTTGAGTTTCAAAACTCAACCAAATTAAAGTCTATCCCCAAGATCACCCTTAATTTCCCATAGGTGGTAAGTTATCTCTCTTTTATTTTTCCGTAGAAATAGTAGCTGTTCACCATTGTTAAAAACTTTACTGAGTGTAGCTGTCGTTCGTTAGTTAGAATTATTTGAGTGAAGCTATTTGATCTTTATTTCTAGATGGTTTATGGTTCAATTCATAAGTTCCAGCTTGTAGTTGTTTTATCTTTATTTCCAGCTAGTTTATGGTTTTATTCTTGAATTCTGTCTTATGGTTGTTTTTATCCTTTTTTCCAATTGGTTTATGGATTAATTCTTGAGTTTCTGCTTATAGATGTTTATCGTTATTTCCTAGTTGGATTATGTTCAATTCTTGAATTCTAGCTGGTTATTGCTCTATGATGGGTTTTTCCACCCAAAATGCGTCCAGGGGTTGTTCGAATTGGGGACTCCTGATGCTTGTTTGAGTACCCACAAAATTTTTGCATCCTTTGAAAAGGGGCTATTACAGATCACAGATCGGTCCAGCGGCCCCGAGGTCTCCTTGATAAGGTCGCCTTGACGAGGCCTCCATGGCAAGGTCACCTTGGTGAGGTCTCTATTTTCCTAATTTGTCTTGTTGTTCATATTTTTGTCCCTGGACTGGTAATCCAAGGTTACCTTAGCGAGGTTGCGCTTACTCTCCAAGGTCACCTTGGCGAGGTTTCTATTTACCTTATGGGGTCTTGTTATTCTTATTTTAGTCTCTGGATTGTTAATCTGAGGTCACCTTGGTGAGGTCTCCTTGGCGTAGTAACATCAACACATTGAGGTCACCTTAGCGAAGTCACGCCAGCGCCCCGAGGTCACCTTGGCAAGGTCACCTCGGTGAAGTCCACCCCAGCGACACCCTACCCTCTAAATTAGGCTTTACCCTTTTATTTTAGCTCATTCTCTTTACGTCCTCAGTCTCTCCATGAGCTCATTTTGGTATCATGAGTCCCTGAGCTGAGGGCTACGCACCGAGGTGTTGGTTGTGTTCCAAAGTTGTAGACCCTACTTCCCAACCTCAGTTTCTAGTGCGATATGGGTCTTATTATTTATATTTTGACCTTAGGACTTGTAATTTGTATATTTTTAGGGGATATCAACTGTGTTAGAGCTTCAGGTCCATCGTGAGTGCACTTCAAAGATTTTCACCGGCGTCCAGGTAGGCTAGGTTTATTTGTGCATTATAGACTGGGTTGATATTATTATGCTTATGATATGGCTAGTTGTGTGGACTGTGTTGTTTAGGTTGGTCGTTGTTTTTCTGTTGATATTCTTGTTGGATTATGGGGGCCTATGATAGGGCTTAGAGGGAAAATGGTTGCATGCTCAGATCT
>JBDJHY011019514.1:0-14317 GCA_039654485.1 Withania somnifera
AAAGTTCAGATGTGTGTGTGTGAGTAATGCCATAGCCCTAGAACCTTTAAAATTCTTGAAGTTCTTTAGTAGTGTTTTACATCTTAATTCATAGTTTATATTACAAGTTATTTTCAACTAATTTAGTAAACTCTTATAAACTCTTAATCAATACTTTGGACCTAAATCCTTTCGTAACTTTATCAAGAGAATCAATTCAATACAAGTGCCTGAGGGTTCGACAATTCAGATCGCAAGAGCCACTATATTACTCGTTCTTCTGGATGCAACAAACAACACCAATAAAGTCATGCTAGAAGTGTTCAAATATTTTCATAAAGGTAAAAATATATAAGTAAATACAATTGGTAAAACCCAAATAACCCACATAAGATTAGTGAGTAAGATCAGAAAAGGAAAACAACCAAAACCTAGAAGACCACCCCATAAGACCGGTAGGTACTTCTAAATCAACCAAGAACCCGATGGGCTTTCCCCGTAATGAAAAAGAGTACAAACAAAAATGATAAATATGCATACAAGGGGGTAATATAAGGCATATAACTATATAGTTTCATCATATTCGGGAGACTATGTCTCAATATCCAAGGGCCTACACTGGAGACTAAATCATAATATTCACTGGTCGGGCTATGCTATAGACCACGCCCCAATATTTAATGGTTAGGTTATGCCCCTAGAATATTATCTCATTGTGAGCTGCCATTGTAACTGTGTCAAGTTAATCCAAATAATAGTATGCATGATAGTATAGAAAACCATAGTTTATTCTTACGTGCAAAAATAGATCCATACCATCACATAGACCTTGAAAATGTAAGAATAGCATAAAAATCTAGTTTCATATTTAATGTAAGCCTGATTATACGTGAAAGTAATTCCATACAGACTTTTTTAGTTGTGGGAAGTAAACTTATATTACAAAATCTCTTTTAAGTTATATCTGACAACATAATCCATTTTAGTTATTTACTCATTACTTGAGTACCCACTCATAGTTAAATCCATTTCCTTATAATTTCCCATAGGCTTATAGTCAAACCCATCTCTTTAAAATTTCCCATATTAATCCTATGTGCATGCTCGCAGCCTAAATCCAAATCTCAAAATTAATAGAGCATCCGTATAACAGGTCATAGAGGCTAACCAGAAGCAAGGATATTAAATACAGATCACATCTACCCTCATGGTGTCTAATGTCCAGAATTAATATTATAAATATATGCCATAACTCTAGCAGACGCACCTATTATAAAACTCAATACACATGCACAAGGGGTGAAAAGGATAATATTCACTTTTCACCCCTCGTGCATGCATATTAAACCTAAGTAACTATCCCAACAACTAGCCTTTTACAATAATTATATCGCATAGTGGCACGATATATAGAAAAGTGAAGTCGTAACCCACTTAAAGGCTGGCAACAATATCCAAATAAAGAACAAGAAGCATAAAATCCACATGAACACCTAAACTAGCTTGAAACTATCAAGATATGAAACCACTTGTTAATAAGAGTACAACAGGACCTATATTATTATATAATAAGTTAGGTAAAGAAGTTAGTCTAAAATGGGTTTGTGGGCCTTACATATCGAAAGAATATTACTGAGGTGTAGGCCACAACTCAAGAAACATATTGTTAAATTTAGAACACTAACAGACAAGGAAGGAATCCCAAAATAGCCCAAGAAATTTATGTGCTAAGACGAAACTTTACATCTATAATGGAATGAAAACAAAGGGGCAAATGTTCCTTCAACTAAGGAAAAACACTAGGAAGCACTTTAATTAGCTCACACAATAATTCCCCAACAATTAGAATCCAAAAACATACATAGGAGATCCAGAATTGAGAGAAAATAAAAGAATTATGATTTAAAATTTCGAGGCTCAGCCTTATATAGACCTTCCAAGTGCTCAATGTGATCGCGCAAAGCTTTGTATAATGCTCTGAAGTCACCCCATTGACATAATATGGTGTCAAGAATCACAAATAACCCTGGACTATCCCTTGATTCATGCATGTACTCTAACTCATGAAATAACTTAATGGAAGCAATTTAGAACATGATAAACTAGATAATTAAATGAAATATCCCATGAAAATATGGTTAGGAAAAAAAGTAGCAGTAATTGGAAATCATGAACAAACTCTAAACTATGTCTGGGAACCTCTACTATAATATTTGAAGAGTTGAAGGTACAAGTCTTTCACATCCTATAAATGAAACTAAAACCAAAATAAATAAATAGTCTAGAAACTGAAGCCATATGATTGTTCCTAGAGGAAGGAGACCCACCATGCTACTAGTATATATCAGAATCTATCGAATGTATGATAGTTGAATTACTGACCTTGTACTCTTGAATTTAAATGGTAAAATATAAACACAAACACAATCAGTATATTGAATATATCGATACATGTAAGTACATGTATCATTACACTTATATATATATATATATATATATATATAAGTGTAATGATGTAACCATATGGAACACATCCTAAAATTTAAAATATATAAGTGCCATGAAAGTTAAAACCTGTATTATAAAGCCCCGAAAGATAAAAACATGTTGAAATACATTGAAATTGATATATCATGAAAAATGGAGCATCAGGATGAATTAAACGTCACAAACTCTATGAACCTAGATTATACATGAAATAAAGTTTGCAATTTTAAAAATTAGAACAAATAGGAAGTTTCTTATAAGTGGCATACATCATGTGAGCGCATGACATACAACGTTTAACCCTATGCTAAAGAGTTCCATTACACTTTGCCAAAGATATAATAGATACATGTACATGAATTGATCGATCTTAAGGGCTACTTTGGCTAACCATTTGGATAACATGAATTTTAACCCATATGGGCAACATAGTTAGGGGAATAATCCCCTGGTCCTAAATACTCCTCCCAAATAAGACATGTATGTAACTTAGGCTCATAATAACTTGCAAAATCATAAAGATATAAAACCTACTTGTTCATGAATATATTTTCATGACTACAAGATTTCGTTCTATTTATTCATGTTCAAATGTTTGCAAGTTGAATATTTAAATTATATCTTATCGTGATCTTGAAAATTCTTGACACTTAAAATATTGCATGCTGCATTATATAAACTTGAGCAAAGTCAATCATGAGGGTTCTTGAATTAAATATTGTTTAGGGTAACTTTTCATTTTCATGGAAATCATGATAACCGTGTCCTGCTTAGAATATCAAGCATACATTAAAGAACACAATCCATAAATTTAAAATAAATTAAAATCTTAAAATAGAAAACCTAGACCTGAACACATGTAATTTTAATACCTTTTAAAACTAATTTTGAACATAAGGACGGGAGGACAGGAGGAGTCCACCATTGAATAGCCTACGTGCCTGGAAAAGATTAATCCTTGAAGAACTTTGAAGTAATTTGCAGAGAAACCCTAGCCCTGAAGGGGAACCCTTGAAGCATGACTCTTTTAATGTTTGGGAGAATGAGAAATAATGAAATATTTCTAAGTCTTGGTATTTTTATGGACTCTAGGATATCTTAAAACATTGTAGTTTAGGTATTTAATGAAAAGTAATTTACCAAAAGATCCCTTTGAATTTTGGATTAAAAACTAGAACTAGGAAGTGTCATGACCAGGTTTCATGTTCTTTGAAACATTTCTATGTGATGTGGAATGTATTATGAAATTGACTTGGGATTTTTCTAAGTCACTAGACTTGGGTTTACATAAGGCTTTCAGGTTTGTGATCCCACTCTACAGACAGTAACATGAATCATAGTCTTGGAGACTCGAAAGATTTGACTAGGTATAGAAGTTCTTCTACATCTCATCTTACAGACCAAAATCCCTTTCCATGGGCCATACAATGGGTTATGGAACCTGAAAGCATGAAAATTTGAATAAGTCTGGGAAAGATCTCAACCATAGGTCCTATGAACCATCATCCCATTGCACGAATCGTGCAATGGGTCATGAACTTAAAGGCATGGAAAATTTTAGTTAAGTCTGGTGGGGCTTTTCACAATGGGTTTTATACACTATAAAGCCATATCATCGACCATCAAACCCTCTATAATCCTGGTCTGCAACATTGTCTAGAAATTTTTCATTAGTTTTAACTGGTACCAGTTTTCTAAGCATGGTACATACATGGGGTGTTGTAATATCTCCCCCTTGGGATTATTCATCCTCTAATTAAGGCTAAACCTAGAGTAAGAGTATTACTTGATATGAAACAGAATATTGAGACTAGACTGAGATTAAACGTGGTTGAATATACATAAACAAAACATGATAGGGCTTAAATGAGATCAAAAAAATTGAAATGAACTATTATAAAGGAAGAAATTTGTGACCTTGAGTTTTATTTAAGATGGAAGGAAAGAGATAGGGGTATCTAGTTATCATATCTTTTTCGTCTTCCTATGAGGCATCCTCTATAGACTAATTTTTCCATAAAACTTTGACTGTAGCAAACTCCTTGTTCTTCAACTTACTAACTTGTCGGTCTAAGATCTCTACTGGAACTTCCTCAATTAGAGATAGGGGTGAGTACTACACGAGCTCGTAAGTAAAGTACGGGATGATCCTTGTCTATGCTATGAAGCAGAGCAAAGATAGACTGTCTCTTATATTAATATACTCAATAGGAAAAACATAGAAGCATCTCCTATGTATTTTTTTAGAAAGGAGACATAGAACACTGGATGAATAACTACTAGCTCTGCTAGAAGATCAAGAATACCGGCCATCTATCCTACCCACACTATAATCTTAAAAGGGACAACATAAGGGGGACTAAGATTCCCTTTTCTCCAAAACATCATAACTTCCTTTATGGGAGAAACTTTCAAATACACACCATCATCAACTTTAAACTCAAGATCTCTTTTTTTAACATCTGCATAGGACTTTTGATCACTCTAGGCTATCTTTGAATACTCTCGGATAACATGAAATTTCTATATAGCCTTATGGACTGAGTCAGTACCTCTCACTGTAGCCTTCCTACCTCAAACCAACCTATAGGGAAACTTCATCTCCTCCTATATAATGCCTCATAATGTAATATATGGATGCCAGCATGGTATATTTTATTTTAGGAGAACTTAATTAATAGTAACAGCTCATCCCAATTTACCTTGAAGTCAATAACACAAGTTGTCAACAAATTTTCTAAGTCTGAATCGTTCTTTTTGATTAATTGTGGATGGAATGTTTACTGATATAGACCTTTGTTCCCATACCTTATTGGAAATATGTAACACCATCAAACTTGATCTAGAGGTTATGTAGACTAAACAAAAGGTGTTAGTGAAGTTCATAAAAAATCTAGAATTTCCCAGGTTGGTACAGGTCCCTTTATAAATCGTGGTCCTAACCTTTGAATGGTTTATTAATCTAGACTAGTGTGACTTCCCAGAACCTTGGTTTGACAAGTCTAATGATGAGTCATAAACCCTTTCCATAATTCACTATAGAGAATTGTGTTACTAACCCAGGCCTCCAAAAGTTTCCTAAATGGGGAATAGTTCCATGGGTCATTCAACAATCTACGAAACCAATTGACGCTTATAGAGAGAGATGTACAAACCTACCAGAAGACTTTTAATTCCATTTTTTTAGGGTGTTTTGGTAAATTCAAACCTATTAAATCACTAACCCTATGTTGTTTTAGACTTGAAAATTCTTAGTATATAAACCCCAAACCCTTATTCTAATACACTTTTGGCTCTATAAAATTAGAAGGGGTTTCTACTTTAAGAATTCAATCAAGAGGGAAGCTAGGGTTTAATAGGAGATTTATTTACAATAGTTAATTCATCAATTTTTCCATATTAAATTGATCCCAATTAGGTACGTCTTCTTTTAACAAGGACTTCTTTCATCTTTGTTCCCAAGAACCCCTTTTTAAATAAGGTTTTGAAGGTGTAGAAGCATGTTAGGGTTCTTGTTTAATTCTATAAACTATGATTCCCTGAGGTGAAAAATTACTCGATGTTTTTGAGATAGAATTATGAAGTTTTCATGATGATTATTTGATTATGAAAGTCCTCACAACTTAGCATGTTCTCGTAATGTAAAAAAAATTGAGGTATGAAATGATGATTCTTTCAATGTATATTCTTAAAATTGTATGTGAGCATTGAAGTGCCATAATTACTTGACTTTTTACATGATTTTTAGTATGAAGGTGAAGCATGTCTAAATTTACTATTTTTTTCTAATTAATCATAATGAGGGTTTTGATTATTAATTTAGCTTTAATTATAAGTCGAGAGTAAATTGACTTTGAAGTGTAAAAGTGATATCTTTATTAAAGTGTTATCCAATTGTTGGTTAAAATTATTTTTTGGGGCTAGTTGGTCTCATTGATGTTGTTCCATTAGTCTAGAGTGTTGATGTTGTAGTTTACTTATAATCCATTGAGGGTGTCCTATTAAATCAAAAGTGTTGAGTGTTGATGTCTTTTCATTAGAGGAGTATTAGCATCGAGGTTGGGAATGAGTTTTGCAATACCGGTAACCAACATTTCAAGTGTAGAGTATTATTTTGGTACCAATTTGTTGTACTTAGAGTGTCTAGTTGGGCCCACTAAAAAGAGTGTCTCATTCTGTGGCGGAGTATAAGAGCACCTGCACACAGAGGGTAAAATATGAATTTTATCGCTTTATGCCTTGAGGTATGTTGGTTATAGAATCTCCCAAAGAGAAGAAAAAAGTTAATGTTTTAAGGAAAGAGAGACAAATCATGTTTTTAACTAAGTCTTTTCTTTTGTTGAAAACTAAAGAGTTAAATTATTTTAGCTATGTTTAGATATGAGCTTTGTTGCTATTCTACTATAAATTGTTAAAATTCTTATTGAGATAGAGCTGAAGTTGAATTAACTAGTCATGAATTACATAGGACTTACCATTATACTATATATCCAGCTTTTATACCTGCTCACATACTCAGTGCATATTTTATGTATTAATTCTACTCTTGTTAAATGTGTTAACCACCATGCAGATTTTGCTAAACGCCCGAAAGTTCAAGGTTGACATTGCCTGCATTTGTAGAAGATCCGAAGATTGGTGAGTCATCACTTGATTTGAGGGCCCATCAATAAAATTTCTTTTATTTGTTAATCTAGAGCCTTTTTTATTTATTATTTCATTCATTAGAGACTAGCTAGTAAACTCATGTACTAGCAGTCCATTATTTAGCGAGTAGAAGCTTTCAGACTAAGATGTATGGTTTTGAGACTTGAGTTTATCTATTTTTTTATTCAAACTATTTAGTGATCATCATGTGGATCCCATTATACTTCTGGTATGATTGTTATTGCTTCCATTAAGTGATGTAAGTAGAGATTTGCATGGTCTAAGTGGTTCTAGGAAACTTAATGGCTAAGGATATCGATAATGCCTAGAGGGTGAACTCTGAGGCATCAAAAGCTTGGTATCAGAGCACTAGGTTTAATAGTTCTAAGTTAAGTTTGAAATCCAACATTCAGTAAAATCTCTTTTGCAGTTATGACTGTAGCACATCTATTATTGGGAGGATACAAAATGCTTAGGAAATGTTTCCCCTTGTTGATGTCTTTTTCATTCTTTGGAGTTTAACTCCAATATATTTCCTCTTTCTAACTCGTACTTTACTCATTTCGGATTAATCATGCCTTCATAATAATCAGCTCGCAAGGCTATGAATAGCCTCCACTAGATCAAGATCTTTGGTAGCCATCAACATATATTAACACCATAGAGTTACACAATGTGATGCATCTGATGGCTCAAACAATGATAGTACATGCTTAGTAGCAAGATCAGGTTCCTATGGTTAAGTCAGTTGCTCTTGATGCTAGAGTTGTGAGGGTGAGGGAGTTCCTAAGGTTGACTTTTCTGGAGTTCCATGGTTCAAGAGTTTATGATAATTCGTCGAACTTCATAGAAGAGGTTAATTAGATTTGTATATGATAGTTCTTAATGTTTATAGGGTTGACTTGGTAGCTTACTAGCTAAAGGATGTTTCTAGGTCTTTCTCTTATTTACGGAGGAAGAACAAGGGATTTGAAGCTAATCCACCATCTTTGGAGGAGTTTGATACTGCATTCATGGGCTGATTCTTTCCTAGAGAGAAGAGGCAAGAGAAGGTTAGATACTTTTTGATCTTAAAGAAGGTCTTCATGTCTCTGACTTAGAATAGTATAAACCTCACTAAGTTTCGAGGTATGATCTGAAAATGGATGTTGATATGCATACCAAGATTTATATGTTCATCTCTGGTCTTTCTCCTTATCTGATCAAGGTAGGGAGAGCAACTATGTTAAGTAATGATATGGACATTGGTATACTGATGGTGCATCTTGAGAATAGAAAATATTAAGGCTAAGTATAGAGAGATTTAGTAGATTAAGAGGGCTAAGACTAGTCATTGAGGAGCTAGTCAGCCTAAGTCTAATATTTTTAGACAACAACATAGGGTTCTAGAGGACCATCCTGTTCATCATTCAGACCCTTAAAGAACTAGAAGAATAGGTCAGTTATGTCTTCTCAATAGGGTAGTGTTAATATATGTTAGAAGAGTGGTAACTGCCATTCAAGTTGTTTTGTCTCTGTTAGAATGGATATTTTGGGTGTTCTCAGATTAGTCATATTCTCTATGATTTCCCTTTGAGGAGATGTTATTCTTGTGGGATTACAAGGCACAGACAGGAAGATTGTCCAATAGTTTATTAAGGTTGTACTAGACCACAGACTACTACGCCAGCAGCAGCTCGAGTAGCCCGCCCGCCTCAGCAAGGTGCTATTACTTCTACCGGTGGAGACTAGTGCCTAAACTATTTGTATTCTTTTGGTTTTCATCAGGATTAGGAGAAGTCAATTGATATGGTGAAAGGTATGTTAAGAGTTTTGAGGTGGATGTATATGCATTGTTAGACCCTGGAGCTACTCTTTCTATTGTATCCCCGGATATTTCAAGATATTTTTGTGTTGATCTTGATGTTTTATCTGAGTCATTCTCTGTTTCTACACCTATTGGTGATCATATTTTAGTTGATAGAAACTACCTATTTTTCCCATTTATATTTTGGGGATAGTTGTTCCTACTGATTTGCATTATAGATGGTATATTTTTATATTATTCTAGGCATGTGTTGGCTCTGTTCATTTCATATTATTGTTGATTGTAGGACTACAGTTTTTCTATTTCCAGCCTCCTAATAGAGCTATCCTTGAGTAGGAGGTAGTAGAATTGTTCCTAAAGGTAGGTTTGTTTACTATGTGAGCACTAGAAATATGATTGCCAAGGGTTGTCTTTATCATATAGTTTGAGTCCATGAATCTAAATACTAGACTTATGATATCCAGTCCTATAAAGACTTTTTGTACTCGTTCTGGCCATTTTAAGTTTGTGTTCATGTGTTTCAATTTGACTAATGCTTCTGCAACTTCATAGGCCTTATGAATAGGGTTTTTAAGTCGTACTTGGACCTATTTGTTATTAACTTCATTAATGATATTTTGGTCTATTCCAGAAAGGAGGATGAGCATGCAAACCATATTTTATTTGTTCTTTATATCCTTAGAGATTGTCAACTTTAATAAGTTTTCTAAGTGTGAGTTTTGGCTTCATTCAGTCTCCTTCCTAGGTCATATCATGTTTAGTGAGGGTATTTGTGTAACACCTTCAATCTTGTTCCTCGGTGATAATATCCTAAACTAAGTTTGGCATTAGTGCTTGAAGTGAATTAAGGTCATAAAAAACTTCTATCACAAAGTTGAGTTCAAGGCTCTTTCATAAGGCTTAGTTCTGATATTACTTCGTGCTTGGGTCACTTTAAATGATCATATATTATGATATATAGTTATTTATATGACCTATGACCTATCAACATAAAGGTATTTGAGTCTAGTTTCCATTTTAATAAACCCGTATTATTTGGAGTTCGGAGTAAAAGGTTACGACCATTTTAACAGAGACTGTCCAGCAGTGAAATGTTCCCAGGTGCATACTACGATTCCTGGTTTCCCACTGTATGACTCATGGTGTGCAAGAGTACACCTCATGATAGTAGTCATACTGTATGACCATTAGCTCCTCATTTTTCTTCAAACGCACCAAAAATAATATCATGACCCATACTATGCCATATCACGACCTGTAGTGTCAAATCATGATCTTTATGTTGAGAAACCAATTTTTTTCCTCAAGTACGAACCCCACCATTAGTTGAGGACCATGAATTTTGGTACTATATCATGGTATGTAATTCCCTTTCCAGTGAATTTACGACTCAGTGAACTGTACTTCACGAGTCGTGAAGTGGTTTTGGCTAATTTCCTAGTTAGTTTAATGAGGATTATTTTGGGAATTTACTTTAACTTTATGTGCTAAACCATGAAGTTTTGGATTCTAAACATAATTATATAAATACCCTAAACATATGATTTATTAACCATTTTGCTATATCAAATTAAGATAGGGTTTTTCTTCTAACTTCTCCAAAATGGCAAAAACTAGGGTTTTCAAAAAGACTATTGTAGCGTCTTGATAGTTGATTTTCACCATCAAATTTCTTCTAATTAGGTAAGTGGGATTTATAAAAGGACTCCTTTCTTCAGTGTATCCACAATCCCTTTTTGGATAGTTTTTTGAAGATGTATAAGCATGCAAGGGTTCTTGTTTAATTCTATAAACTATGCTTCCCTGAAGTAATGATTTAAATGATGTTTTTGAGTTAGAATTATGGAGTTTTCATGATAATTATTTAATTATGAAATTCTTCATGAGTTAGAATGTTTTTATAATTGAAGTATAAGAAAGAAAGAAGCTTTGAGAAAAGAATTAATGATTGTTTTCAAGTTTATTCTTAAAACTTGATATAAGGGTTGAAGCGTCATAATTACTTGAGTATGAGCATAGAGCATATACAGATTGACTGATTGAAGTAATTAAGAGTTTTGATGATGATTTTAGGTTTATTTACAAACTGAGGGGGGAAATGGATATAAGCGTCAAATTGAGGTTTTATAAAGAGTGTTAACCAATTATGATTTTAAAAGAAGTTATGGGATAGTTTATTCCATTGAGGGTATTCCACTAGTCTAGAGTGTTGATGCGTACTTTAACTTATGGCTCCATTGAGGGCATTTCATTAAGTCAAGAGTGTTGAGTGTTTACGTTGATATTTAATGAGAGGAGAATTAGAACTGAGGGTGGGAATGAGTTTCCTAATATCCATAACTTGTGTTCCACTGTAGGGTAATAGTGTTGTACTACTCAATTTTACCTAGAGTGCCTAGTCGGATCCACTAGGAAGAGTGTCTCATCCTATCGCTTGGTATGAGAGCCCCTACACACAGGATAATATATGTGCTTTATATCTTTATTCCTTGAGGTATGTCGGCTATAAAGACTCCATAAGAGAAGCTAAAATTAAATGTATATAAAGAAAGAAAGGGAAAGCTCATTTTTAACTAAGTCCTTATCTTTTATTAAAACTAAAGAGTTAAGCTATTTTAGTTGAGTTTTGAGATGTGGGATTGTTAACTGATTTCATTATTACATGCTAAATTTCTTATTCGAGTTAGATCTTAAGTGATATTAATTTTCATGGATTGGACAGTACTTATCATTATACTACATAGACTATTTTATACTTGCTCACATACTCAGTATGTTTTGTGTGCTGATTATACTCTTGTTGCATGTGTTAACCCCATGAAGATACTCCTAACCATTCGTAAATTCGAGGTTGACATTACTTTCATTCTTAAAAGATTAGAAGATTGGTGAGTCCTCACTTGATCTGAGGTAAAGCTACGAAGTTATTTTATTTTTTTGATCTAGATCTTAGATTTTAGTTTTATTAGTTATTATTTCATTATTAGAGATTAGCTAGAAAACTCTTGTGCTGCCATTTTATTATTTAGTTAGTAGATTCTTTCAGACTGAGATGTACTGGTTTTGAGACTTGACTTTATTGACTATTATGAGGAGCACATTACACTTCTGATTGTATTATTATACAAGTGGTTCTTCCGAGGTTGCTAGGGAAACTTAGTAGCTAAGGATACCTTTCATGCCAAAGGGGTAAGACCTAGGGCTTGACAAGATTGGCATCAGAGCCCTATGTTCATAGAGTCCTAGGTTTAGTCTAAAAGCTAGCATTAGGTAGAATCTCAGTTGTGTGTCTTACTACAACACATCTATGTTTGGGAGGATACATAACATTTAGGAAAAGTTTCCATTTATTCATTATCAATTTCTTGTTTTGGAGTTTGACTTAAAGATATTTCCTATTTATGAATTATTCTTTACACATTTTATTTCCATGATGATAAATTTTCTAGGCCGGGAATAGGAACTAATGGAACCAGGATCCACCATCTCCTTAACTAAGTCATCCACCAGTAAACATCACCATCACATAGTTACGCAACATGATGCATATGATGGTTCAGATAGGTATGGAAAAGACTCGGCATGCAACTCAGGTTCCTGTGGTTCAACCATTTGCTCTTGATGTTGGAGTTGCAAGGGTGAGGGAGTTCTTGAGGTTGAGTCCTCTATGGTTTTATGGTTCGAGGACTGTACATGATCTGAATAAATTTATTGAGAAGGTTTGTTGGATTTGTGACATGATGAGAGTTCTTAAACTTGATAGGGTTGACATGGTAGCTTATTAGATAAAGGATATTATCATGTCTTGGTGTGATATGTGGAGAAAGAATAGGGGTGTTGGAGTTGTTCCACCATATTAGGAGGAGTTTGAGACAACATTTATAGGCCCATTATTTCCTAGAAAGAAGAGGCAAGAGAGGGTTTGTGAGTTTCTGAGTTTGGAGTTGGGTTCCATGTCTGTGACTGAGTACAATATGAAGTTCACTAAGTTATTAAGGTGTGCTTGGAGATGATTATTGATATACATACTAGGATGGATATGTTTATATATGGTATTTCTCCTTATTTGATTCACGTAGGGAGAGTAGCTATGTTGTGTATTGATATAGACATTGATAGAATGATGGTGCCTCTAGAGTAGATAGAAAAAGATAAGGCTAAGTATAGAGAAAGTCAGTAGAGTAAGAAGGCTAAGACTAGCCATTCTAGAGCTAGTCAGCAAAGGTCCAATGGGTTCAGATGGAAAAATCAACACGATTTTAGGAGATCAACCCGTCATTATTTAGGCCTCCGAAAGATCAGCAAAATAAATCAACTCAACAGGGTAATGCTACCAATTGCCAAAAGTATAGTAAGGGTTATTCAATCATTTTCTTTGTGATTTTCCTTCAAGGAAATGTTATTCTTGTGGGATTCTAGGGAATAAGCAGAGAGATTATACCAAAGTACATCAGGTTGGTTCAAGACCATAAATTATTTCCCAAACAGCATGCCAGCCTCAGTAAGGTGCTCTTACTTCTATCATTGGAGGTAGTTCTAAAACTATTTGTATGCTTTGGGTTCTCATTAGGATCAAGACCAATCAACTGATGTGGTGAAAGGTACTTTAAGAGTTTATGAGGTGGATGTTCATGTATTATCAGAACCTATAGATACTCTTTCTTTTGTATCCATGTATATTGCTTGACAGTTTGGTATAGATCTTAAAGTTTTATCTGGGTCACTCTCTATTTCTACACCTACTGGTGATCCATTTTTAGTTGAGAGAGTCTACCATAGTTGTTCTATTTGTATTATATGGATGTTTTTTCTTGCTAATTTGCGTGAGTTAGATATTATAAACTTTAATGTTTTTCTAGGTATGGATTGGCTTCATTTATGTCATATTGTTGTTGACTATAGGACTAGAGTTGTCCACTTCATATTTCCTCATAAACCGTCCTTAAATGGGAGGGGAGTAGAGTTGTTCCTAAGGGAATGTTCATTTCCTATCTAAAGGATAGAAATATGATTTCTAAGGGGTGCATTATTATTTGGTTTGAGTTAAAGACTCTGAGTCCAACACTCCTAATATCTAATTCATCCTTGTAATCCAAGAGTTTCTTGATGTGTTTTTTCAGGATTTACATAAAGTCCCTCCTGATAGAGAGAAAGATTTTGGTATAGATCTTGTTCCAGGCATTCATCTGATTTCTATTCTTCTATATAGGATGGAACCAGTTGAGCTTAGAGAGTTGAAGGACCAGTTTTTTTTTAAGCAACTCCACTAGGATGATGCCTAGGTTATTTTATAAAATGATAAAGTACTCAAGTCATTACAAAATATATAAGAAAACCTATAAAGATGTGCTATGCTTAGGCTAATGGCCAAACTAGGACTCACATTGTCCTTGTTTG
>JBDJHY011019734.1:0-14315 GCA_039654485.1 Withania somnifera
AGACAGCTTATGCTTCAAAAGGAAGTGTAGTTTGGGCGTTATCAGTTATCATATCAGTTTTGGGGAAGTATTATTTCCAAGAGGATTCGGGTGATATAAGCCTTATACCACACCCTATATCGCCAAATATAGGAGAATAGTGTCATATCCTTTCACGATTTTAGTTTTTTTCTTTATTTTATTTTCATACTAGCTAGAGATTTTTTTAATAGTCCAGTACATAACGTATAGAGGCTTTTAGATAGATGGTGTATTGGATTTTGATATTGAGCTTTCTATCAACCATTAACTATATATGTTGACTTATACATGAGGTCAATTATTTATGTTATAATGATTGATATTACTTCCACTGAGTGTGAGTGAGTATAGCTATGCATGAGTCAAGTCTCCATCCAAGGATACTTGATAGCAAAGGATGTTATGCCTTTTGTAGGGTTAGTTTAGGGCCTGAAAATATTTGTATCCAAGGCTTAGGTTCAAGTTTCCTGGATGTATGAAAGTCAGTGTTAGGTAGAGTGGTTGTTATTAGTTTGAAATGTAGTATACCTATAAATGGGAGTCTACTCCGCGTGTAGGATAGTTTAACTTTTTTCATGATTTTATTTCATTATTTAAAGTTTAAATTCAAGATTTCTATTCGTATTCATTCTTTATGCCTTTTAGATTATGCCTCCACACAGACAAATAGTTCATCAAGTTATAGGTTGAGGTAAGTAAAATCATGCTCCACTAGTTTTAGAGCCTCAACATACAGATAATGTCATGATAATATATTTTTATAATTCTATTCATTTTTTGGATCAAACAGTAATTGCATAGGCTTACCAGTAGGTTCAGATCCCCATTGTTCATCCACCAGTTCTTGATGTTCAAATAGTAAGAGTTACGGAGTTCTTGAGGATAGGTCCTCCAGAATTACATGGTTCAAGAGTTGGGGAGGATCCATAGAACTTTATAGATAAGGTTTATTGAATTTGTGAGATAATAAAGGTGTTATATATGGGTAGGGTAGACTTTGCAGCATATCAGCTTAAAGATATTTCTAGGTCTTTGTTTGACTTATAGAAGAAGAATAGAGGAATGGGAGTTGCTCCACCTTCTTGGGATCAGTTTGAGAAGGCATTCATGGGTAAATTATTTCATAGGTTAAAGAGGATGGAAAGAGTTTCTGAGTTTCCAAGTTTGGAGCAGGATCCTGTTTGTGTAGAAATATTTCATGAAGTTCACTAAGCTCTTAAGATATACTCAGGAGATTTTTTTAGACATTCATAATAGGATGTACATATTTATTTCTAACCTTTTTCCTCATTTGATTCAAGTAGTGATGGAGGCATGTTGATTAGTGATCTTAACATTGACATGTTTATAGTCCATTTAGAGCCGATTAATAAAAACAAGGCCAAGTGCATCGAGACTCAAAAGTGTAAAAGGGCTAAGTCTTGTCATTCTTATTCCAACTAAGTATGGTAGTGGCTTCAGGTAGTAGTAGGATTTTAGTGGATGATACCCCTCATCATTTAGCTCTCCATTATAGGGTTCGGGAAGCCTTAGAGTCATCAAACCACAATAGTTCAGGAAGCTTTGTAGGGTAGTGTTACTAGAGGATGTACCTACCCCACCTATGATAGGTGTACAAAAAACATATGGGTCAGTGTCGAGTGGGACTAGATGTGTGTTTTGAGTATTTCCAGGGTGGTAACAAGTTGTAGTATTATCATTATAGATGTTTCTTTTGATGTGGTAAGAGAGGCCACGGGACTAGGGACTGACCCATTGATAGACAGGGGGGTAAGGATGGTAGAGCTCAATCGAATGTAGTAGTAGCACCGACATCACGCCAAGATCAATTTGGTACTTGTTCTAGTACTTGTGGTGGTCAACATCAAAATTTATTATATGCTTTAGGCTCCATACATAATCAAGATCAGTCAGTTAATGTTGTGATAGGTATCTTGGAGGCTCATGGCATTGATTTTTATGCATTGTTAGACCATGGAGATACCCTATCATTTGTATCCCCTTATGTTTCTAGACAGTTTGTTGTGAGTCCTCAAATGTTATTTGATTATTAATTGTTTCCACAACGTTTGCTAATCCTGTGGTATCCAAGAGAGTCTATAATAGTTTCCCTTCATTTGTTCTGGGTATTATTGTTCTAGATGATATTCATTAATTAGATATGGTAAACTTTGATGTTCTTCTAGGTATATATTGGCGCCATTCATGTCATGATATTATTGATTGTAGAATTAGAGTGGAAGTGCAAGAGGAGGGTGGTGAATTGCATGCTTTATTTTCCTAGTCAACTATATGGCTGACCTTGTAGACTTTTACTGTAGTTTGATAAATAAACAATATAAGAATGTACAGAAAGGGAATTGTACAAATGATATTTTATACTGGTTGTGGCTCAAATTGAGCCTTAATCCAATCACCTTGGGTTGCAAGATGGTTTCACTATTTTGATCTATCCTCTATTGAGTGTTAAGTAATTTAGTGTTACAACTTTTTTTAACAAATAATTAAGTCTATTTAAGAACTCAATCTCACAATAGTAAGCTAATAAAAAAACCTAACCTCATACTACCGAGTCTGCTAGGATATTAGCGAATAAAAAAAACCTATTGAGTTTGTTAGGAGAGAAGACACACAATGATCTTACTGAGTCTTCTTTACTTAGCATGATCTCAATGATACTGAGTAAATTAGGAGCCCAACAAACACTTTAATTTTGATTCTATTCCTCACTCAAGTTTTCCCTCCATTCATTTTTTATTAACACGGGTATACACTAAGTGATACAATGCTTATTAAAAGTAAAGTAAGGAAACAAAATAGTTTAGGGAACTTGTAGAGCATACTTATTCTCTTAAAGACTAGTTCCTTATATAGATGTGGTAACTAGCCATTACAAACCAAGGGTATTGATTATTGAAAATAACAAAGTAATTACTTTCAAGATAGCTATTATTCTAACGGAATAATCTATTCGACACATCTATAGAAGAGCTTCCTTTAATTCACACCCTTTCTTGAATAGATGTGAACATATTTGTTTCATAATCTAAATTTAATTCTGCGTCATGCTTAGAGACTTCCTTTAGTCTTCAAATAACATTTGTGAATAGTACCAATAAGCTCCTAAATGTACAATGACCTTCCTTAAAGCATGCAAAGACTCATTTATGATGAATTCTTTCAGTAATGTATTTTTTCATCCATCAAAACTTTGAACATTAACAATCTCCCCCTTTTTGATGGATGAAAATGATACATTATAGTTATTTTTTCCTGAATCATATTTATTCTGAAAATATGATCCCCTTATTTTTTTATACCTATAAGTAGGCTTTGAACATAAAAGGATACAAACAGGAAAACACCATAAACTATGCTCCCTCTAACTATAGGGACTTTAACAAGATGAGTATATTTGGAAAAGACAAAATACAAGTGAGCATATCTTTCTCCCCCTTTGTCATCAATAAAAAAGGAACAAAGTAAACAGTTTTTTAAGATAATTTTAAGGATTATTATTAGTTTTCATATGAGAAATTATAGAACCATATCCTTAGAAAAACATTACAAAATATGGAAAGTAAACTCTATCCTTCCCCTTAGTTATATCATCTCCTAATAGCATCTCTAATACATGAAATTTGCGGATGGACTAAGGTCATTGCATCAAAAAGTGTCTCACATTATTTATGAAGATGTACTAATATATCTTGCAGTGCATCCAACTTTTTCAAAATTGGAGGATATTTTTAAGAAGAGGTATTGATGTCATAGTCATTTGTATCACCAATTTAGATATACACCATTCTTCCAATGTCGTTAGAGTCAAAGGGTAGAATTACATCAAACTTGGGAGCATTAAGAATATAACGTCGGTAGTATTCAAGAATGAAAGTTATGATCATCCCATAAGGAATATTTAGAGACTCATGGGAAATAGAAATCATCTGATTTATTATAACAGTCAACAACCAAATTTTCTTTTAGCAACAAGACAGTAAATTAGGAGCATGTCCAAAGATGAAAGAGTTGAGAAGGACTTTGCTCTGGGTAGAAGAGTGGTGGTGAGAAGTTGATATATGACTCGATGTTTTGAGAATATGAAGGGATATGATCATAACTACTGTAGTAAATATACACCTAGAGAATAGAAGTATTTATGGGTACACAATATCAATAAGATTTGATGAATCCCAATAGATTTGAAAAGCCCATTAAGTTTGCTAAATATATCTTATTATCATAGATCATTTAAGGGATAATATTGTAACAAATCACCTTCATCTAACAGATAAACATGAACTCCTAAAATATTAAAGAAGTCATATCTCTAAATCAGGTCTAACTATATTTCAAATAATCATGCCTTTAGTTGACTACTCTTTATTTGGATAGTCAACTGTCATGCATTTGATTATTCTCATCTTCTTTTGAATTTTCCCAATAGAATAGTATACAATTGCACTCACTTAGGTACTCAAGTATTCTTGATCCTTTCATGGTTAATTAATGAGTACTGTTTTTGGGTTTCCAGACCCAATTCTTAGATTATCAATGATGTTTAAAATTAAACAAATTATGTCTAATTTTCTTTTCATAAGAAACCGATATTTATTGCAGACCCATGATGACTATTACAACAAATGTTATTGATATTTTCTTTATAAATTTTTTTGATTTTCTTTTGATCAAGTTGTTCTATTTTGATTTGAAACACTTTTTATAGATAATAGGTTTATCAAGTTTTTCTATATTGATTTGAAAGAGTTTTTAATTATAATAGGTTTCAATCTTTCATTCCTTCCTTAAATTTAAGTGCTTCTTTTTCAAATGATCCTTTTTAGCAGTTGTATCCACTAATTCGGTTTTTAGATTCATTTTATATTTGTTAAGATTTATGAGATTATTATGAATGCATTTTAGATGAATAATAGATTGATCCAATAAGTTTATTAAACAACTATAGTTAAAGCAACTGAACCTGCATAAGAGTGCAAGAAATCACGGAATGAGTTAAAAAACCATGGTACTCAGAAGCATCCTCGGCTTGCCTAACTGTAAAATAAAGGTGGAACTCCTAACAACCAACCAATCCTCCGATACTTTTACCTACAAATAGTTTATATACAATATCCCAAACATCAATGTAAATACAAATATGTAAAATCCCAACAAGTAACCAATTCTCGATACCCTTCACAAATACAAGTATCAGTATCAAATAAGTCTAAGAAGTACTCCCAACAGTATCAAATCATCTCTAGAAATCGTATACTTCTAATCGTTAATAAGTAATCAGCTAATCTCAAGTTATCATTCAATTTCAAGCAGCATCAAGTAATTAGATAATATCAATTTATCAATTCATTTTCAATATGATCAGATCATAAATATAGTCAAGTCATTAGCAAGTTACCACGACATCAAAAGTGTGAATAAGTTACTACCTAATATATAATGATCAGGATTAGTGTGAACAAGTCATAATGCATACAATAATAATTTCAATAGTTTGAGCAAGTTACCACACTTGTAACAATAATTAGTTAGTGTGAGCGAGTTACCAAACTTGTAATAATAATTAGTTAGTGTGAGCGAGTTAGCACACTTGTAATAATACTAAGTAAATGTGAGCGAGTTACCACACTTGTAATAATAAGGAGATAGTGTGAGTAATCTACCTCATTTTAACTAATAATAAAACAACTCAAAAAATTTCAACAAGTAGCATGCCATATCACTAAGATAGATCATGTTCGATGGTATCAACAAAATACAATGAGATAGTTTAATCCCCAAACTCAATCCTATTAAATATTGTAAATTCATGTGTAACCCAACAACTGATTGATTTTAACTTCAAAATGAATAATATTGGTATCTCATGGACAATATTTATCAAAAAGAACTTTTCTTATCTCAAGTTAGCCTCCCGGGATCATTATATTTCTTTGATTAGCATGGTATAAATTTCTCATCAAGGAAAATTTCAGCTAAAATATCTAATTAGGCCCTAATTTCTTTGAATAATATCCTTTCCAATTAAATTATCAAATCCAAGGCAACTTATGATCCAAAACAATTGTATGGTCCAATTGTTCATTTATATATTTTTAGACTCTAAATAGCATCACATTTCAGCTTTTAGGAACCTTTATCAAGTCACCACTGGTAATGTCTATACGAACCCAACCCAACATAATCACGTCATCTAGTGCAACCATATAACATTAAAGATATGGTTCGAACATGACAAGTTATTCAAAATAAATAACAACTATCATAAACCAAAAGATATACCAGTCCGAATGTTCACCCAAGGTATCAACTCATTCATGAAAGTTAAATTAAGTATTTCAAGTTCCAGCATTTCCCAGTCAACAACTACTCCCAGGGTTTCCATTCCCCCCCCCCCCCATTACAATCAACTAATCAGGAATTCACACCAACACTTCTTAGGAAAAACCATAAAACCTCAACTTGCCTTAAAGTCAGGGAAATCTAAATATTATGAGTTTCCCTTTAGTAGATCCTCTACACAAGAAAAATATATCAACACACATATTACACACAAAAAAATAACAAAAAAAAATACACATATGTTGGTATTTAACACTCTACTCTAAATCTGCCCCAGGCCCATAATATGAAATTCAAATTTTATTGTAAACCCGTTACCCGATACTTTGGGAATATAATTATCAAGGTTCATCAAAAACCCATTCCATTTTGTGGCTCAAAATAACGATTTATTAATTTTTGTGTTCATGTCAACTCCCGCCCCCCTTTTTTATCTTCAAAGACCTTCAAATCCAAGGTTAAAATCATGTCTTAGTTGATGAAAATCTACTAAATCATGTTTAGAAACATTACCCAGTGATTAGATGTTGAAATCTTCTTATTTGTTCTTCCCAAAATGAGTGAAAAATTGCCTCAAGCTCCCAAAAGATTAAATAATTCTGGTTATAAGACTGCACTGCTAAGGCACACTGTTCACCGTGAACGCGACACATGAGCGCTAACACAGGGCTGAGGCCCGCAATTGCGATAGGTTAACTAATAAAGCATGGAGAATGTGGTATTCAGGTCAAAAATGCTAAGGATAGAGGGCTTGACCACTGCAATCGTAGTCAGACTCCACAAACACAAAGACCTCTATCTAGGCCAAAATCCACCCTCCAATCCAATGAAACCATCAAATTTATGATCTGAGAACTCTAAGTTTGAGTGTTGACCAAAGTCAACCATTTCCCTTAAAACTAAACTTTATCTCGTCTAATCATTCAAAATCACCATTAATGGGTTATAACTAAATACGAAGGTACTACTAGACCAAGTCGACATAACAGATACGATGGATTTTCTCTTTAAGGTCTCAAACACCAAGTGACCCCTAGAGTTCTTTATTTCATACTTTAAATCTTTGAAACTCAACTTTCCAAAAATTTTACTCGAAACTCATTCAGTTCCCGAACCAACCATAAAATCAAACTTAGTTTAGAACAACACAACTACGGGGAGGAAAAATGGTAAAAGCCCATAGAAGTCGGTAGAATGACCAAGAGGGTCATTACAACATGCACCACTAAAAATCATATTCGTCCTCGAACATAAGAGAAGAATGAAGTGAGGGCTTAACTTGAGGTTTGAAGCATAACCCGCAAGGTCTATTTTAGTTTCCCAAGTAAACTACCACAGTACAACACGATTCTGAATTTCTGAAGCAAAGCTGAGAATTAACACAACATTGACAACTACACCTTACAGAACTGGTGTACTTCATATTCCTCAAAGATGCCCAAGGTAACCAAGGTCACTCTATAGACCCAAACCGAGATAGAACATCTCTAAATGATTGTGCTATCATTAAATGGACTCTTCTTCTTATCTCAACATAAATTTTTGACTAACCATTAGTAAAAACCAAGGTGAAGCTGAAACCCACCATTACTCACCCATAGGGTGACCTATGCACAAAGCTTGTTTATTTACTTGAATTAATTAAACTATTCACGCAACCGGACTCAGGACTCAAGGATACCAATCATTGCCTCATTACCACATCCCATAGATAACCAACATTACCTTTAAGCACTAATATTATGATTCCAAAGGGATCCCAAAATCCCAAGTATCATCCTTAGCAATCAAATACTTACTAACAAAAGCCATTGGAAAGGAACCCATACACAATCTGAAGTAGCAATCTGAAGTAGCAATCAAAAAGAAATCTTTCAAAAATGAACACCAATTATAATATCTAACTGATACTGAGTGTTAAATCAAGGAACCCTTAGTCCCACACACTAAGGATGGAAACAACAACTGATTCTATCTACCAAGCACAAAATTTCCTGAAAATGAACTAGTCATGATCCAAAATATGATATAGGAAGATTAACCCTGTTAATGGTATTAAACAACCTTTAATGCCAATATATACCTCTTTAATTTACCTCTCATGGAACTCTATAAAGTCCTTTCACATCTTGGTAACAAATCAAATCCACTGCACCCGAAAGAGTCAAGACATCTCGATCACTAACCCTTAATGAGATTATATCATAGGATAGATTCACCCAATACACCACTAAGAATCCACCCATTAAGTAGCAACACCATATTGGAAACCACAAATCCATCCACCTTAAAACTGTTCAAGGAGTATACCCACACATAAAGGAAAGTAGAACCACGTTGATCGTTTGCGAAGTAAGTCTCTGACACACCAATGAAATATCAAACATTGAGAAGAAAGATCAGCACCAATTATTTCTCACTACTACTACAAAGAATGTAAAAACCTAGTAATGCTTAAAGGTGTCGACATCCTTAATCATACTTTATTACAAATGGACCAATTTACATATCTAACCTTGTCAAGGATATCCTAAAGATCGATGTAATCGATCCATCACTATGACTCAACTAAGAGTACTAAGAACAAATATAACCAATAGGAAAATCCCATAGATAACCATAATTACAAGGGAGACCATACATGTAAAACCAAACAAGTAAACTATAATCGATTAGTGTCACAATAGCCTAAAATCATGCATACGTTACCCAAAATGAGTACCACTACTACTGATGGTAAAACTAAGCTATTTGATACTACCTCAGACACTTAGCCCGATGGTGACTAGTATATTGCCCGGTCTCTCACATGTAAGAAATACTGTTGAATTAAGGACCAAAAGATAAACTTGACCAACAAGGCAGCCCTTACATTCAAAGCAATCCAATATTCTAGAAGGTAATGAATCTTACCACTTAATTCCTACCAATATTAATGCACATAACCTCTGGTAAAATCATCCAAAATCCATGAAACATCATCTCTTAGATCTCATAGAAGAACCACACAAATATTTCTGAGAAAAATATCCCATTCATAGTGCCGCTCTTTCACCCCAATGACTCAAATCCTTTTTCTGATTTACCCGTACACTGTATTTTTTAGTTCCCAATACCAAACTCCCCAATTATCTAAATTTCATAACCTTGAAACCTCTCTATACACAATTCCTATTTCAGTCATAAATATAGTCACACTTAATTCATCAACTCAACACAGTCTCCATAGTCTATTGATGGGGTCCTGTAGACAATGCTAATAAAAGATCATGATACCACCAGGTCCTAACTCAACAAAACCCATACCAAAGTAAAGTATACTCACATATCGTAACTCAATAGGGCTCCAACATAAGATCGGTACCTTTGATCCACCACTAAAGAAATAACTCATGGGGTAAGCACATGAATAGCTGTAAGCAAAAGCCAAAATTCATAACAAGGCCATATGCAAAGCACACACATACATAGAAGATAGTAAATCCTAGATCTGTTACATAATATACCTCAAGGGTAGACCCAAAACCATATCCATATTATCCATATCATAAGTCTCTGTCTTAGACACAACTAGAAGATTATCGAGATCTTACTGATTGTTCACTCATACTTCTCAAACCATCATAAGTACAAAAAAAATTTAGAAAGTACATTTCCACTCTCTGCAACTCTGGATCATACTTCTCTCTCTTCCTAAAGAAACATCTTTTTTTCTCTAAATTCACAACCCGTATGCTAGTAACTGACCCTTCTAAAGCTAAGGGTACCAATTCTACTCTTGATAGTATTCCTTGTCAATCTAAAGTTACTAACAAGAAATCAACATTAAATCCATGTCCAACTTCAAATGCCATGTTCTAATCATTATTTTACTAGCCAAATACTTATTCCAAGTCTTAGAGGAAGTCTCCAATCTCTAGAAAAACTACTCATACCACAAGCATACATCATTTATTCATCACCAAAATATTTGTATACTCAACATTACAATCGGTGTTGAACCATCTCACTTTACGTTGTTGATCTTGAACTCAAAGGCTTAAACCTACAAAAATCTTTAACTCCAAATGAAGAACCCATTTATGTCATCTTCTTCTCCCATATTTCTCACTTGTTACAAGTCAAGTATGCTGCAAGGACTTTAAACTATCACCTTAAACCCAAGAAACAATTTGAACACCTCAAAATTTCTAAGCATAATTTTTCTAATCTAGTTCTCTTAACTCATCCACTATTCATGCCCTTAAAATCATGACCAATCTATCTATGGCTACAAACCCTTCTCCTTATTCTCTCACTTCTTCCCTTAGTAGCAGGTCTAACACTCAAATCATATAATAACACATCGACTAAAAAAGCACAAACCCAAGAGCAAGTCATTGCTATGAATGAGAGAATAAAATAAAGTGATAGAGTTAGCTCAGATCAAGCGCACACAATAAGGAATCCAGGAATAGAATTTTTCCTAGAGTTTCATAGCCTCTTAAAGATAAGTAATGTACATCTCCACACAGATCTGTGAGATTCTGCTAAACTTAGTTTTTGTACAGTAGGACCTATAAACCTAGGTCTCTGATACCAACTTTTCTTAACCCAAAATTCAATTGTGATGGAACCTATATGTTTCTCCCTGATAGGTCAACCTAACTAGAGTCGAAGAACAACCAAGTTATTTTGGTGTGGAAGTGACTATAAATGATAAATGATATACATGATTTAAAGTGGAAAACCATACCTAACTTCCTAAAACTAGGTTTCCACTATATATAATCCACTATGGATTGGAGTTTATACAAAATACATAGTCTCGATACTGTCTTTAGTAAGTAAATACATCACAAAGCTAAAAGAAACTAAAACAGCTCTTCGGTAACTGTAGATGTGTCAATTACCTCCAAATTTTAAAAGGATGCCCTTGGATTGAAATCAGGAAACTAATATCAAAGTCCTGGCCCCTAAACCTACACAAAAGTGCAAAAAAGTAATGAGTGAGTACAGAAACCATGGTACTCAACAACATCATTAGTTGGCCTAATAATAAAATAGAAGTGGAACTCCTGACATTCACCCAACCTCCGATACTACTACTTGCAAATAATTTATGTACATTATCCCAATAAAGCAATGCAAATAGAAATATTCGATAAAGTCTCAACAATTAAACAATTATAGGCACCCTTCACAAATACAATTATGAGTTTTGAATCATGCTAACAAGTACTCCTAACAATATCAAATCATCTCTAGAGACCAGATACTTCCAAATCATCAAAAGTAATTAGCTAATCTCAAGTTATCATCGAATTTCAAGTAATATCAAGTAATTAGATAATCTCAATTCATCAATCTTTTTTCAGTATGATCGAATCATAAATATAGTCAAGTCATAAGAAAGTTACCACGATATACAAAGTGTGAACACATTACTATCTTTTCTATAGTAATCAGGATTAGTGTGAACAACCTACCAAGCATACAATAATAATTCCAATAGTGTGAGCGAGTTACCATACTTGTAATAATAATGAATCAGTGTGAGTGAGATACCACACTTATAATAATGAGTTACTGTGAGCGAGTTATGAAAATTGTAATACTAATAATTTAGTGTGAGCATTTACCTCATTTGTAAAAATAAGGAGCTAGTGTGAGTAAGTATAGCATGCCATATCAGTAAGATAAATCATGTTTGATGGTATCAACCAAATACAATGAGATAGTATTGTTTAATCCCTAAAATTCTAGCTTATTCAACGTCATATATTCAAGTCTTAACCTTCAAATGATCAATTTCAACCCCCCAATCAATAATATCAATCATCTTTATCAAGAAGAATTTTTCTCTCTCAATTTAGCCTCTTGGGAATCATTATATTTTCTATTATCATGGTATCAATATCTCATAAAGGGTAATTTCAACTAAGATATCTAATTAGGCCCTTACTTCTTTTCTATAATATGCTTTCCAGTTACATTAACCAATTCAATGCAACTTATGATCCGAAATAGTTTTATGGTTCCCCAATTAATTTATATAATTTTATCCTCTAAATCGAATCATATTTCAACTTTTATAAGACTTTAACAAGTCACCACTGGTAATGTCTATACAAACCTAGCTCAACACAATCATATCATTTCAAGACATCAACAATATAACATTCGAGATATGGCTCCAACCATAGCAAGGTATTCAGAATAAATAACAAATTTCATTAACCAAAAACATATGCCAGTCAAAATCTTAACCCAAGGTATCAAATCATTCATGAAAGTTAAATCAAGTATTTCAATTTCCATGTTCAAGTATATAATTCATGAAAATTCTGAAATTACATTATCATAAAGTTCTCATTTTAACCCCGCATGTTTGATACTAGTAGCAAAAACAATCCTTACCATTTCACATTCAACAAATACTCTCAAGGTCCCTATTTCCCCCATATTACAATAAATTAATCAAGAATTCACAGCAGCACTTTATAAAAAAACCATAAAACCTTAATTGTCCTAAAATCTGGGGAAATTCTACAAATCATGAGCCTTTCCTTTTCATAGAGCCTCCACACGAGCAAGATATCTCCATAAACGTATTACACATAAAAAATAACAACAATCAATACCTATATGTTGGTATTTAGCAATTTATTCAAAATTTGACTCGGTCCCACAATATCAAAATTTGAATTTATCAAAAAAACATATTACCTGATACTTGGGGAATCTAATTATAAAGTTCCATAAAATCCCATTCCATTTTCTGGCTCAAAATAATGATTTATCCATTTTCGAGTTCATGTCAAAACCCCTTATTTTAATCTTCAATAATCTTTAAATCCTATGGTTAAACTCATGAACTAGTTCATGAAAATCTAGGAAATCATGTTTAAAAACATTATTTGATGATTAGATGTTGAAATCTTATTTCTTAGTCTTGAAAAAATGAGTGGAATATTGCCTCAAGCTCCCAAAACACTAGGCATTTTGGGTTATAATACTACATTTCCTTACTGCACTGTTCACCGTGAACGTGATACCTGGGTGTAAATGTGGGGCTGAGGTGTTTAATAACTATCTCAACTGCAGAATTTAACTAATAAATCATAATGAACATGGTATATAGGTCACGAAAGTAGAGGCTAGCGGGCTTTACTATCGTGATCATAGTCAAGCTCCACGAAAGCGGAGATACTCAACAAACAATAACTAAATTTATTTTGAAGCATATTACCTCACCAAACTCAAAACTCAAAATAACCCTCGGGGTTTCTTTGAAACCCAATGAAAACAAACTATATATACATACACACTATTTTTGATATTCTAGACTCAACGAAGTGATCAAATCACGCTTACGAGGTCTTGGTGATCCGATACTCATTTAATGCCAAAAAATTAACTTTAACTCAAAAAGACCAAAATAAGGTCAGGGCCTATAAATAGTATAAAATTCCTCATTCTAGGAAAGATCCACCCCTGAATCCAACGAAGCCATCAGATTTCCCATCCTAGCACTCTAAGTTCAAATATTGATCAAAGTCAACCATTTCTATTAAAAGTCAACTTTATCCTGTCTAATAATTCAAAATCACCATGAAAGGGTTAAAATTGAATACAAAGGTACTACTAGACCAAATTATAAATTCCAAAGTTGATAGAACTAACAAATTTATATCTTGAGGTCTAGAACTCCAAATGACCCCTAGAGTTCTATATTTGACACTTTGAAGCTTTGAAACTTAACTTTCCAATTAGTTTAGGATACTGCAACTACGAAAAGGGAAAAATGGTAAAATTCTATAGAAATAGGAAAAATGACATAGAGGATTATTACAAAACAAGATTTATCTTGGTTATTGTAATGACCCTTAAGGTCATTTATGATAAATATGTAGTGTCTTACATCTTAGAGCATTTTGGTAGTTGCCCCAAGT
>JBDJHY011019841.1:0-14315 GCA_039654485.1 Withania somnifera
ATAATTACCCTACCCATGATCATGAGTTGGTAGCTGTCATATTCATGTTAAGACTATGTTGCTACTACTTGTATGAGTTCATTTTGAGGTATTCAACAATCATAGAGTATTCAATACGTTTTTAGTCAGAGGGATTTGAACTTGAGGTTGCGACATTGGATTAAGTTACTAAAGGACTATGACATGACTATTCTATACCACCTGGGTAAAGCTAATATGGCATCTAATTCTTTGAGTAGAAAACTAGATATAGGTAACCTTGCATTGATTTAAGCAAAGTTGTGTCCTTTATCCAGAGAGGTTCAATATTTGGCTAATAGTTTGGTTCGCTTGCAGATTTCAAAGAGAGGTGGCAACCTTACTTTTCTTTAGTCTATTCTTCCCTTATGGAGAAAATTAAGGAAATAGTTTGAGGATGAAAAATTGTGCATTATTAGGGAAAAGTGTTGAGGGAGAAGCAAAGAAAGTACTTTTTTGACTCGGATGGTGTTTTGAGGATTTGTAGCGCAATATGTGTGCCTAAGGTAGTAGATTTGGCTAGTTTGATTATGAGAGAGGCATATAGTTTGAGGTATTCCATCCATCTGGAGTAATGAAAATCTATCAGGATTGAGCCAACACTACTTATAGTGAGGCATGAAGAGAGATAAAATTGAGTTTATGGCAATATTGTTGAATATCAGGTAGTTATGTTTGAGCATTAGATGCCCATTGAAGTATCTCAGAGGATGCATGTTCCTCCTTAGAAGTGGGAACGGATCACCTTGGATTTTGTTGTGGGTTTACCAAGGATTGTGAGTGGATTTGACTCTATCTATATTATTATGGATCCTTTGACTGAACCTTTCCATTTTATTTCAATCAAGGTTTATTATACAACTGAGTAGATAGCATAGATTTACCTATGTCAGATTATTTATTTGGTTGGTATCCTTGTTTCAATTATCTACCATCGAGGATCCTTGTTTTCTTCACACTTTCGGAGGGTATTATAGCCCGACTTGAGTACTTAGTTGGATATGAGTTTAACTTTTCATCCTTAGACTGATGTCCAGTCCGAGTAGACAATTCAGGTGTTGGAGGACATGTTGCAGGCCTATTTTATTAATTTTGGAGATTATTTGGATAAGCATTTACCATTGACAGACTTTTCTGAAAACAACAGTTATCACTCCAACATTTAGATGGTTTCTTTTGAGTCATTATATGGTAAGAGGTGTAGATCTACATTTGAGGTGAGATACGTTGATACAAATATTATTTGTGATGCTATGGAGAAGGTTTAAGTCATTTAGAGCTGATTATTAACAGCTCGAGCAGACATAAGAGTTACGCATATAGATTGGTTCGAGGCTTAGAGTTCATGGAGTGTGATTGCATTATGCCTTCATAAGGTTAGGGAAGAAGGGAAAGCTCAACCCTAGGTTCATTAGCCCATTTAAGATCTGAAACGTGTTGGTGAGGTGTCTTATGAGTTAGCTTTGTCAATTAGTTTGTTTTTGGTTCATCCTATTTTTTATATTTACATGCTTCAGAAGAACGTTCTTGATGATTCTCATGTGATTCAATATGAATCTGACTTTGGATCTGTACTTGACTTATGATGAGGAGCTTGTGGCTATTCTAGACAGACAGGTTTGGACCTACATAAATTGCTTCAGTAAATGTTTAGTGGAAGAATCACCTAGTTTCAAAAGCTACACGGGATTGAGATGACATGCATGAAGATATCCACAACTTTTCGAGTCTTTAGGTACTTTCTAATCCTTTTTGTTCGATGATGAACATGGCTTTTAGTGGTGGATGGTGTAATGAACTTGAAAGCTATTCTTGGAATTTTCATAAAATTACCATTTTACCCTTCTCAAAAGTTTCCTCGAGTCATATTTTTTAGTTTGTGGGGTTGGTTTTTAAATTAGAGCTAAAACTTGCAAACTTTCAGAACTTTTCAATTTTTGGGAACCATTAAGTTGGAATAGTTGAATTTAGTCAACATTTGTAGCTACGAGAGTCTCAGAATGGACCTTTTAGCTCCAGTCACTTCGTGTTGAGTTTAGATAATTTGACGAGATAAAATTAAGATTTAAGAGTTTAACTTTGGTCAGCATTTGATGATCGAGCATTCGGAATTGAATATAGTTGATTTCATCAGATTTAAAAGGTCATTTTTTATCTAGAAAAAGGTCCAAATGTATTTTGGATCTTCCAAGGGCAGTTTTGTCTTTTTGATCAAACTTTCTATTTTTTAGTAACCTTGACCGGTATCGGATCAATAAGACCTCAAATTTGCATTTTGATGGTTATATTGAGTTTGGAACTCAGTAGGGTAGCATATATGGTTTGTGTGTACGAGATTCCAACTAAGTCCTGAGGATCCAATCGGAGACTTGGTTTTCATGCAATTATTTTGGCTGCCATCTCAGTTCTGGTGAAGCCCTTTTGTTCACCGCCAATACAGTTGGGGCACTGTGAACATGGAGTGTATCTTAGGTCCTGAATTTATTACTCATCATGAGTGTAGTAAGGTACCGCAAACATGACGATTCAGGTGTTTTAGTGCACCAGTGAATAAAATCACTATGCCTAGGCTCTTTTCCCATTTTCACTATTTTTGAACTAGAGAGCTCACTTGGTGTATTTTTAAAGATAGTTTTGAGGTAAATTATTTAGTCAAGTTTCTAAAGCATTATGTCTTCGACTACCCACTATTGTTTCCTCAATTTTAACATCGAATTTAGTGATTTCAAGGTAAAACTCTGTCTATTGTTTGAGAAAAACCTTGATATTGTAATTTTTAATTTTAGGGTTAAATTACCACTCTTTTTTAAAATATTAAACTTCATATTTATTATCCTTGAACCATGGAAAACATGATTTTCAAGAAAATTTTCAGAAATCTTTTTGACCTTTGTTTTTCACTTTTTGGGGGCAATTTCGGACCCAATTTCAAAATATAAATATAGTTATCAAACTTCATATTTTCTTATGCTTAGATCAAATGTGAATTGCTCTTGCAGAATTGGAAGCTCGCTGCAAAGGAAAGGCACCGACTTGAGTGGATTTTCCTCCTTTAAGGTAAGTGGAGGCCCTTGAATCTCTTACAAAGTGTCCTAAGTATTTTGTGTATTAGGTTTAGTGAAATGGGGAGTAATATGAATTATTTAGAGATATACATATGGGTGATGAAATGATTATTCACCCAGATAGTAGAGTCAAACATGCGGGATTTGAAATATAGGTAATAAAATTGAAAATATGAGCTTATGAGTAGAAACATATATGAAAGTGTCCATGAGATGCCGGAATTATGATTAATTAAAATTTCTTGTTTCTTTTCTTGATCTCATGCCCTTGAATGACTTTGCATGAGATTTATATGATTCCTCTTTGTTGTGGTGTCCGTGGCTTTGAAAGACTTAATTTTCTAATTTATCAAATTTCTCTATATCTCAATTTTTGAAGCTTGTGAACTTATTTTGGGACATTAAAAAGGAAATTTTAAATATTTCTTCATTTGGTAAGTTTCTAAATAAGTATTTAACATTTTTCAATAACTTTTGATGACGTTTCATTGAAATATTATTTAAAGAGGGAAATTAGGGGAATTTTAATTAAGTTCTTAAATGTTTTCTATAATTTGGAGGTCGACTTAAGCCCCATTTTTTTATATTTTTGGGTTCCTTGAACCATGGGTAACATGATTTTCTAATACAATTATAGTTGCTCCCTTTTGGACTCAGGGTTGATTTTTTAGGATCGGAATATGGACATAATTTGTTTTGTAGAGTAAATATTTGAACAGATTGAGATTGTTTCCAGTCTATTAAAAATGAAAATACTCAAATTTGATTCTTTAAGCTTTGAGGGTAAGTTGAGATATTCTTTGACTCTTTTCAAATTGTTAATGTGTTATTTGTTTGAAAAGGGTGGAAATAGTAATTTATGGGTCCCATATAGGTGAAATGATAAGAATCTACATAGGTAGTATTATGAATGGTTAAAATTAAAAAATGGTATATTGAGTTGATTTTCTTGGTTCTTGATGACTTGTTGATGATTGTGATGAGATTATAGGATTCTGTCCCAATTTGTTGAATTATAAGCTTTGTAAGTCTTATTTAGTTGTCATATTATTGTATTGTTGTGTTGTTCCTTAATATGTACCCAAATTATTTATATTTGTGAAATTTCTTATGTAATGATAAATTGAGAATATTTCCAATATTTATGTTATGTTTTGACTACACTAGGCTACATATGAGATAGTATTGAGATTCCTATATATCAATGATGGAATAAAGGTGTTGAGGTTCCTACATCAATGAGATAAACATACCAAGGTTTCTATCACCAATATGGGTTTGAGACTTCTTCCATAATATTTGATGTCTCTTCTGGATGGTGTGCTTGTTGGAGTCATTTGTAGATGGAGTTGAATTTATTTCCAGCAGTATGTGTATGAGGTTATTCTTAGATTATCTGAGCTATTTCTTAGGTGGGTTTATGGGACTCCCAACCCCCCTCCATGGGTCTTTACTAGTTTGAAGGGAAAATAGGTTTGTACAGGTAGAAAATCATGCATCATTTCATTTGGCATTTGAATGGATATTGGTTTGTCAATGGTGTTATTTAATATGATTTATGAGTTATTATGAATTTTTGTGACCTGCCATTTATTCAATATACTTGTTAATAGTCTATATTTACTCAAATTATATGCTTATTTGATGGATTTCAATAGGTATGGTAGGACAGATCCTCGTCTTTGGACTTGGATCAGTCACTAGTACACATTTTTTATGCTTGTTCTTTTTTTCTACACATTTTGTATAGGTTCTGACCCTAGATCTACTTGAATTAATCTTCTAACATAGTTTGAGTCCTTATATTTTGAGTTTTAGAGGTAGATGCCCATTTATTTAGGTGTATCCTTGGAATTCTTTTATGTTTTTATCTGGTATTTGATATATATTTGGATGTTATGTTGCAGTTGTACTTGGATATTAGGGACTTGTACTAGTGATTACCAGTTTTTAGGGTTTATCTTGTCATCTTATGCATTATTGACTTAGGTTTTCAAGAGTTTCACTTACGAATTATATGTCATGAATTAAGACTTCCACTTTTATTTTATATTTAATTTTTTTGTATTAGGGATTTTGAAGCTGTCTTACTTATCAGTGGGTTGGATAGATGTCATCAAGCTCAAATTTTGGGTCATGACAAGTAGATATTCTAAACTAACATTCATAAGATTCTAACCAATCGATTTTAGACAATACTGAAAGGAAGAAGGCTTCTAGGGTATACCAATTTGATGCCTACATTATATTGTAGGCTTAAATCACATCTATCTAAAAAGATGTGAAATAGTTAACAATAGAACAAGCTCCGATGGAACGACAATGGAGTGTTAATTAGGGTTAGTGACAACAAAAGATGTATATATTGTAGTTAATTTCAATTCTCTATGACGGAAACATCCTGGGTTTTTGTGAAGCTGTCCAAATGGTAGTGCTAATTCTTGAACAAATCAACAAACCACATAAAGTTCCAAATTAGAAAAGGCAACCATATCATCCTCCTCATCAAAATAAATTGAGTCTAATGAAACTTATGAAATACTTCATTACCAAGGTAGATGAGACATTTGCCAATAATGATATAGTTATAGAGAACTTGGAGAAGAAAGTAACACAAATTACTACCACGTTATCAAGAGGTATTAGGCAATCCTGAAAGTGTCTCTGACAAGACAACATAAGAAACTATGAATATCATATTGCTAAGTAGGAAAATATTGTCTGAACAATGTAAAACTTCAAAGTATGGGGTGGTGACAGAGCAAGTATGAAAGGGATGCTAAGAATTATATAGTGTACATAAGTTGAATAAAGAGATGAAGAAAGTAAATACATGTCTATCTTAACATTTAAATGGAGGGATAAAGGAAATATTAGACAATTGTTTTGACCTCTATTTGAATATGCTAAAAGAATTGATCGTGAATAATCCTTTACAGAAGTACTCAGTCAAATGCCTTCATATGCGAAGTTTCTAAAAGAGATCTAATCTGGAAAAAGAAAGTTCAACAAAACTTCAGTGGTCAAGTTGAATTTTTAGTACAATGCTATATTGAAAAACAATATTCCCTAAAAGTGAAAATATCTAGCAGTTTCACTGTTCCTTATTATGTGGAAAGTATCGATATTGATAAAGCTTTATGTGACTTAGAGGCTTTAATTACTCTAATACCCTTGTATGTTTCCAAAAGCCTAAAAGGAGAACTCAAAACACTTAGGACAATATCAGTTTTGCTGCAACTAGTAGATTAGACTACATCATACTAGAATTTTATTGAGGATGTCAATATTAGAGTGGATAAGTTTGTATTCCGTACAGAATTTTACTATGGAGGACATGGAGGAGATTATGTCACCACCCAAAATCGAGTTATGATGGCACCTATATCTCATCTGTAGAAAAGCCTAACCCTAGCCCAAAATGAGTAGCGATAGGTCGGTAACAAGTACCCAAAAATACTAAAAGAAAGAGATAAAAAGAAGAAGTAATAAAAAAAGACATAAGAGAAAATACATAATGACAAAACTCCCAAAAACTTGTGACAGGGATGTAGATTATCTATATACATAAAGTACGAAATACAACCCTCAAGGGGAAAAACTACAAAAATATGGGTATCCAAGAACCAATTAGGATAACTCCAGCATAAGAAATAAAACTGGTCTGCAAGTACACAAGGTACTCATTGAATCTCGTGGAATCACACTAGATAATGCACCCGATCACATTTGCTTTAATAACTCATGCCAGGACCTACATCAAGAAAAAATATAGACGTGTATCATGAGTACCAAAAATGGGTACCCAAAAGACATAATAGGACAACCGGGCATTAGTAAGCATAAATAAGGTAAAGAAAGGTTAAGTTGAACAACCTAGAAGAGGTCATTACCATAATATCTAGTAGGAAAGGGGAAATGGGTTAGTCATCAGTGTATGCAGTATCGATTAAAAAGTATATAGGGTCCACTAATAGGATGGTACACACACAGACTCAGTTCACAAGAGAATAATAACTATAGGTAACACGTACCTAGAACTTCAATGTAACTAGTATAAGTACGAACCTACCAACATAGGAGTGACACCGGTAATGTAGCTATTGGAAGTAACAATAATGGTAGTAAGAAAAGCACTCAAACATATCGGATAGTAGAATTTTATGCTAGCTAGTAATTATCATACAAGGTTATTATCAACCCAACAAAACCTCCCCCGTAAGACCCGAGGAGTACAAGTTAATAGAAGAAGATATAACACACAGGGGGTACTGAAACAGTAATGAGACTATCGGCATGTACCCCCTATGGGATACTATCGAGTCAAGAGACACAGTTTTGAAAGTATAACTAATTATCAGCGTTCTTTCTCTCTGGGATGGTCCCAAATCAAGAGGGATAAAGAAGAACTATGAAGATTTATTGGCATACATCCTCTCTGGGATGGTCTCGAGTTAAGAGAGCATGTGGAAGTACAGATAATTATTGACATGTTCCCTCTCTGGGATAGTACCGAGTCAAGAGGGGCCAAAGGAGGACTTGAACCGCATACCATGAATATGAGTGCTAGAATTCTCCCTCTTTGGGGTAGTCCCAAATTGAGAACAACCCATGGAGAACTCAAACCACATACCTTGAAACCAAGAGTTGACATGTTTTCTCTCTCTGGAGTGGTCCCGAATCAAGAGGGTATCATGGAGGACTCGAACAATACACCACTACTCCCTTTTATACCCCTCTTTTGGTCTATGTATCATGCCCCAAGCACAAAGAGATGGGTTGACATGGTCTAAGGAGGGACTTGAAACTATATACAAAACCTCATAACAAGCCCACCAACAGTATAGTCATCAAGGAAGAAGTTCCAACACTCGGGCTCAGCTCATACATATGTAATAACCTCATGGTCATTTCTGATAATTACGCGATGTTTTGTATTTTAGAGAATTTCAATAGCTTCCGTAAGTCATTTATGACTTGATGGGACCGGTAGTTCGGCTCCCTTGTGGATCGATTAAGGAATATCTCAAATTGCCTATTTTAGAGCCTAAAACTAAGTGCTCATTGACTAAATTCAACTTTTCTTCAACACGAGTTCAGAAATAAATTACAAAAGTTTTGTTAGCTTCAAAATGCTAAACAAAGTCAAGATTGACCTTAAGTTCGTGTTTTGGAGTTTTTATTTTCAATTTATGCTCATTTGTGGATTTCAGTTAAGTTTAAGACCGAATTTGGAGCTTGAGTGGTAATTTGGTGTTATGAGTGTCGGATTGGAATTTTGACACTTCTATCAGCTCTGAAATTATAAATTTAGGCTAGTTTGACCCTTGGTATGCTTCCCAAGGTGTTCATGCTCGATTTAAGTTGTTATATGGAAAGTTTTAAATTTACTCCTATTGGATAAGTCTTGGTTTGGGGGTCTTTTTCATTAAAACGACCTCCGATGTCAATTTTGTCGATTTCTTTGAGTTCAGAATGTGTTTTTCACATGAGATACATGTTTGGTTAGCTAAAATTGGACTTCATTTCAATTCCGAACCCTTGATTGAAATTTCTAAATGTTGTTGTTTTGCTGGTGCAGGCACATACCAGTTTATTAGTAAAAGTGTTGATTTATCGGTAAATTTAACACTTTACCAATAAATCGAATAATGTACCAATAAATTGGCAGGCAATGATAAATCTTTCACTTTGTATCAATAATTGGGTACCTGCCCAGGTACCCGCCCAAATTGGCTAGTGAAAGGAGAGTGCCTATTTATCGGCACAAATTGCCTATAAATTGGCACCTGAGGATTATTTCTTCTGCTTCCCACCCATTTTTGGGTTATTATTTCATGAACTTCTCTTTCGTTTTCTCTCTACTTTTGGTACGATTTGTCTTGGAAACCTACCCAAACTTTGTAGAAAAGCTTCTTGAAGATCTCATACGTCATCCTCACCATTGGTAATTAATTTCATCCATTTAATTTCATGGAAATTAGATTTTTTCGTCCATCAATGACCTAGCCATAATTTCTCAATTTCATCAATTATATCCAAGGTTGTTGAGTAAATTCTTGTTCATTGGGGCTATTTTACTTCGTAATAACCTTTCTCTTTCAAGATTCATGGTATAAATCCATAAAAGATCAAATCGTTAAATCCCTTTATACTCAATTTTCACCGGGCTATTCAAGGGTCTTCCCTTACTCTAATTGTATGCAATTTTGTAGCACAAGTTCTTGGTAATATTGGGAATCCCATGGCGAAGTGTATTTTCAGTTTCAATGAGCATGTCCTATAGGCCCATTATAGGCCCAATTTTATGCCCGGTCCTGAACTTAGTATAATTCATATTGCTGGACTCGTATTGACATATGGAATAATTTTACACAATTTTCAAAGTAATTGGAGTTTGTTTGACACCAGTCGGAGTAATATTTGCAATTTACAGCGCTTTATCGTTAGACGACAGGTAGGATCCATGGGGTATCTCTGGGTTTACAGGTTTAATAATTATACTAAATAACATCATTGGTTTGGGTATTTAGGTTGTTATACTAACCTTGTATCGTTCTCTCGTCCATTCCCTCATTTGATATTTATTTCAGCATATGGATTTACACGGTGCCTATGACTTAGGAGTTGTCCAGTGATACTTGTACGGAGTATGGGTAGTTGACATTTAATGTTTCTATACATACTTGCTAATGTGTTGTACATTCGTTATACGAGAGATTGGGCCATTCGCTCCACTGAGAATGCATTGGAGATGGCCCAGTATCACCATAAGACTATTGAGTCATGGAGGATAAACAATGATTCTAGTAATAATGCTGGATAATGAAATAAACTAATAAATAGTAATATTCTAATAATAATATCATTAAGTGACCTTTTAACTGTTTTATACTTGGTGGTGTATAGAGCACCCAGTACTACTATTTCTACTTACTTTAGCTCAAGCTTTTCACCTGGGCTTCGGTAAATATCATTTGACTAATTAATGCTGGGACTTGAGACTGAATCCATTCGACAGTGAGTACAACTGCTGGCACTTGAGTTCATCGTTATGCGGCAGTGAGTACAGCTTTTCGACACTATTATAGATAAATTGGTTTATTATATATGACATTGAGGCATGGGATGCCATACTTGTTGGTATTATGAAATTGATACGTGGGATGCCATAATTACTGATATTATGACATTGAGGTGTGGGCTGCCATACTTATTGATATTATGATATTGAGGCGTGGGATGCCATATAGGGTTTGGAGGCATGGGACGCCATAACCTATTGATATTACGATTTGAGGAATTGGACACCTAAACTTGTTGATATTATGACTTACTAAGACTATTGAGATGTATGAGGCATTACCCCAGATTGGATGCAATTGAGGCTTATAGTGTGGGATGTGAGCATATAATAACAGTAGAAATTGTATAACTTTATGGTGTGTATTTACTTTTCTGCACTTGTTTGGGAGGCCTATGGGTGAGCATGATTATTTGTTTAATTCCTTTATCAAATTGTTGATTTATTATTTAGTTACTGTACTTTTACTGTTAAGACTTTCTGGTTATGCGGTATACTTATGCTTTATATCATCGATTAGTCATCCTTCCCTTACTTAAGGTTATCGATATACTGTGCATATTTGCTCCCTATATTTTACTTGATTCTTAATTATGGTTGTTATGATTCTCATATACTGTTGCAAGGGTTTCGGGTACGTCTTCCTTCATTTCCTAAAATTTTGTTATTTGATTAGCTAGAAATACATATTCTACTTGTTACTTGATTCTTATCTGAGTAGCTAGCTTGCATGATGCATTATTTGCTTCCGCGACCTTACTTTATCATATTTCATTATTTTCTGCTTTTACGTTTGTTATCTACCTAGTGGGCCCACAAAGCCTACTGGGTATGAGTTTCTTCGACAACTTGTACTCATACTACACTTTTCATGTGCATATCCAAGTACAAGTGCTCGACCTTGATTCACAGATTGTTGTTCGTGCAGATTCTATTACTTTTTGAAGATTTAGGGTAAACTTGGCTTCCAGATTTTCCTACTCTCTTCAGTATTAAGATTGATCTCCATTTATTTTCTGAGATACATTTGTATTTATACATTTGATTCCATATTTTGTACTTAGAGGTTTTGTATTACACCAATATCGGGTTTTGGGAATGATTTATTCTTTATAGTTCTGCTTTATTCATACACTATTTTTTATACTTATGCTTTCTGCTTTTGATATAGTAGACCTTCGCTATATGGTTGGTTCTCCTACTTGTGATGTAGTAGGTGCCATCATGATCCAAGAAATTGGGTCATGACAAATCGGTATCAGAGCCCTAGGTTCGTCGGTGTTAGTGTACAAAACCAATGTATAGTATAGTCCTGCAGACCGGCGCAGAGACATCCATTTCTTATCTTTGGGAGGCTATAGTGAAATTTAGGAAAATAACTCTTTCTTTTGAATCCTGTATTGTGCGTACATCATTCATGGTTTCTTGAAAATTTCTTACTCACTGTCATCACTCTTTCGTAGATGCCTCGTACACGTCTATTGACCATAAGGAAGACAACCAAAGCACCTGTTGAAGTACCTACTCGTACTACTACTTCTGAGGTTCCATTAGGGCCTTCAATGCCTATTGCAGCACTAGCTGTAACGCCTATTAAAAAACCTATTCCAGTGCCTATCGCAGCACCTTCTCTAGATATTCGTATCATCTTATGGCAGTTGCTCAGTTCCTATGGTGGTCCCCCTGCCGATGGGACACAACCAGTCATTCCAGCACCATAACCTATAATTACAGTTCCTACAGTACAGTTAGTTCTGCCTATTGTTCTAGTAGATATTTCTACACCTGCTTAGGTCCTCATAGTACCAATTGTTGCTCCTGTAGTTGAGCAGCAAACAACTATGACAGATTTAGAGCAGAAGCTCCTAATTAGATTTCTGAGGTTGGATCCCCCTTGGTTTACTGGAGTTCCCGGGGAAGATGCACATGAGTTTATTGTTGAATATGAAGAAAGACTAAAGAACATGGGGGTGTTAAGACCCACAATGTAGCTTTTACCACCTATCAAATGTGTGATGCAGCTAAGCAATGGTGGAGAGATTTTATGGTATACAGACCAGCAGGTTCGCCCTAGCCGACTTGGACTGAGTCTTATGAGGTCTTTATGAGGAAGTTGTGTCGAGGGTTGAGCAAGAGCACATGGGAGAGGCGTTTAGGAAGATTGACAAGGGATCAATGTCAGTGGTGGAGTATGAGGCTCGATTCCACTAGTTGTTAGTTTATGGTGTAGACTTTATGCCTACTGAGGCGAAGTGAGTTTGCATATTTTCATATAAGTTAAGAGACAAACTACGTGAGGTTGTAGCCTTGCTAGTATCTGATGGTCGTCCATTTCAGGTGGTGGTAAATCATGCTAACTCTATGGAGGCCCTCTATCATAAGTTACATCAATGCAACAAGAACAGATAGATACATCTGGGAGGTTATAGTGGGTCCCATTCTGGGGGTCGTGGTCAGTTCTAGTATAAACAGGGTCAGTCCAGTGGGCCGATACAAGAATCCTTATAGTTTCATCTCCTCCTCCAACTCAGTATTTTTGAGGATCTGGGTCCTCACAGCAAGGTGGTCAGATAGGTTCTGGCCGAGGTTCTAGGCTGAGTAGGCTATCAGGGTCATGCTTTTAGTATGGCGTTGTGGGTCACTTTTCCAGAGATTGCATTCATAGTGGGCCATTAGGGTTGATTTTCCAGTATGGCGCCATGGGCTATATTGCTAGAAATTGCACTCAGATGGGCACTGTTCAGGTTGCTCCCCATGTCGTACCACCCATGAGGGCAGTTCCTCTGTCAACTAGAGGTAGGGCACAGGGCGACTATGGTGGTGGTAGCCAGCATGATAGGGGTGGTGGTCATGGTCTTTATGATGGTGATAGCTAGTTATATGTTATTCCTTTTAGATCTGAGGCTGTGGCCTCGGATGCTATTATTACATGTTTGATTTTTGTGTGTTCTATACCTACATCAGCCTTATTTGATCGTAGATCTACTTGCTCTTATCTTTCATCCTATTTTGTGCCCAATTTAGGGTTTTCCAGTGATATATTAGCTGTATCCGTGAGTGTTACTACCCCTGTAGTTCTTTAGTAGTGGATTGGGTGATCCGATTGTGTGTAATTTTGGTTAGTGGACTCGACACTTAGGCTGACTTGATGCTTTTAGACATGGTTGATTTTGATGTCATTCTGGGCATGGATCTGTTTCCTTTCATCGTTCGTTTTGGGTTGTTATATACTGTTACCTTAGTTGTGCTTGGTTTATCTCCGATTGTTGTGGTCTCTAGTAGTCGCGCACCGACATGATTTATTTCTTACCTCCAGGCTAGGAGATTAGTAGGGATAGGGAGTTTGGCATATTTAGCATATATTCTTGATATTCAGGGCGACATTCCTACTCCTGAGTCTGACCCTATTATTTTCGATTTCCCCGATGTATTTCTGACCGACCTACAAGGTTTACCACCAGAGAGACATTGATTTTGTTATTGATTTAGATCAGGACACTAAACCCCTTTCTATTTGTCCTTATCATATGGATTTTCCAGATTTGAGAGAGTTGAGGGTTTATCCATAAGGGTTTTATTTGTTCCAGCTTGTCACCTTGGGGTGCACCAGTTCTGTTTGTGAAGAAGAAAGATGGTATTATAAGAATATGTATTGATTATCAGTAGTTGAATAAGGTCATAGTGAAGAACATATATCCTATAACGAGGATTGATGATTTATTTGATCAGCTTCAGGGAGCCACAGTGTTTTCTAAGATTACATGAAATCCGGTTACCATCAGTTGCGAATTCAGAAAGAGGATATTCCTAAGACAATGTTTAGAACACGATATGGCCACTATTAATTTTTGGTTATGTCCTTTAATTTGACTTATGCTCCAATAGTTTTCATGGATTTGATGCATAGGGGGCTTAAGTCCCACTTGGACTCTTTTGTGATTGTTTTTATTAAATACATCCTGGTGTATTAGTGACGCAGGTCTGATCATGAGCAACATTTGAGGATGATTCTTCAGACACTGAGAGAACACTAACTTTATGACAAATTCTCAAAGTGTGAGTTTTTGTTGGATTCTATTGCATTTTTGGGACATGTAGTGTCTAAGGATGTAATTAAAGTTGATTGAGCAAAGATTCAGGCGATGCAT